>MJUT01006078.1:76706-128231 GCA_002080005.1 Gigantidas platifrons | reverse complement strand
CAAAATGTTTCACCAAACTATTACCATACTTACCCTATTAATATGGACACATCAGAGCGTCAGGGTAAACCACATCAGATTAACACCACTTACCACGTATCATCTACCAATTAATGGGTGCACTAACAAAAACCTTACCGGTACAAATATATACTTGAGCGAGCAATATAACACTCCAATAACAACAGCAGTACATATTTATCATTGGTTCAAAGACAGGAAACACCACAAATTAAAATCACTACTAACGGCAATTAAAGACAGAAGCTCACAACTGATGATATTATTATTATTAAGTGGAGTAGAATCAAACCCCGGCCCAAGAAAGCCAAGATTCCCGTGCACTGTTTGTCAAAAGGCATGTAAAGAGGGCACCATTGCCTGTGACGATTGAGACCAATGGATGCATAAAACCTGCATTGGCATGTCCACAACAGAATTCAGTGAAATTGGCACATCATAAGGCACCTGAACTTGCCCATCCTGTTCAAAGAAAAATAACTCGTCAATGAAAATCTACCATGTGCCAAGTGAAGATAACAACTCATCACTTAACATCTCAACTAACCTTTGTTATTAGACAGTATCTCTGAAGTCTCCATGCCATCTACATCTGGATCCAGCATTTACTCACCATCGTTCAGTTCGACATCCTTCAATAGCACAGATATACCAATAATGTCATCATCACCAAAGCCTGCAAAACAAAACCAACAGCCAAGAAAACCCTTAGAATATTAAACATCGATTTTCAAAGTCTGCGTAAAAAAGGCAAACTTCTAGAGACTATTATTGACTCAACTGATCCGGATGTCATAATAGGGACAGAAACATGGCTTGACCCCAACATCAAATCAAGCGAAATCATACCAGACTACCAAAACTATGATATAGAGAGAAGGGACAGACCCACCGACCCACACGGTGGAGTAATGTTAGCAACAAAAAAGGCATTATTACTTGGGAACATCAACAAAAGTAGTAACATATAATTGATAAGGGGCAACATCAATTTGGAGGGAAAGAAGAAAATGTTAATCGGGTAATACTATCGTCCACCTGACAAGACCAACGATTCCTACCTAAACCAAGTCAAAGAGAAAATCAGCAATACCCGATGGAAACATAAAAAAGACCTATTTGTAATTGGAGGGGACTTCAACTTACCAGACATCAACTGGAATGAACAGTCCATCACAAATAGCCAGTATCCATCCAGAGTAAACCAAACCTTTCTAGATATAGTGGCTGACAATGGATTAGAACAAATTGTGGATTTTTCAACACGTAAAGACAATATCTTAGATCTGATGCTTATCTCACACCCAGCATTCAAACAGCGATGTAAGCCATTACCATCAACTGGAAACAGTGACCATGATATCGTCCTGCTTGACATTGCTTGCAAACCATTTAAACCAAAACCAATGAGAAGAAAAATATATTTATGGAAGAAAGCTGATATATATAAAATCAAAGAAGACCTAACGATATTCGAAGATGTATTCAAACATACTTTCTACGAGAACATCGACGTCATGTGGGAAGCTTTTAAAACAGCTATAGAGAAAACGATTGAAAAAAGAATACCAACTAAAATAGCCCAAAATCGACATACCCACCCGTGGATAAATACCAACATCAGGCGGAAGATAAACAAGAAAAACGAAGCCCAGAAGAAAGCCAGAAAAACCAAAGAGAAAAGAGACAAAGATCGATATAAGAGACTACAACAAGAGGTGCAACGGGACGTCAGACAGGCAAACCGGAAATATATGGAGGACATCAGTACAAACTACAAAGATAACTCCAAAACGTTTTGGTCATACATCAAAAGTAAGGGACAGGAATTGGTCGGAGTAGCACCACTCAAAAATAGCATGGGCTTCATACAAAGTGACAACAAGAGCAAAGTTGAAGTACTAAATCAACAATTTCAGTCTGTATTTACGAAAGAGAATGTACATGACTTCCCAAATAAAGGTCCAAGTCCATATTCAAGCATGAAGGACATCAACATCAACACCAAAGGAGTATATAAATTGCTTAAAAACTTAAATGCACACAAAGCAACCGGCCCAGACTCAATACCATCATTTATATTAAAAACTGCAGCGAATGAAATTGCTCCATTTCTCACTAAAATGTTCCAAACATCATTAGACACCGGCGCTGTACCACAAGATTGGAAAGATGTTCATGTAATCCCATTGTTCAAGAAAGACGAAAGACATCTAGCTTCAAATCACAGACCAGTATCTCTAACATCAATAACATGCAAAGTATTGGATCATATAATACATAGTAGTATCATGGACCATTATGAACGAAACAACATCCTAACCAATGCACAGCACGGATTCCGCAAAAAAAAAAATCATGCGAAACCCAGCTTATCATAACAATCCATGAAATAGCCTCAAAACTATCAAAAAATTCTCCAAAGCATTCGGCAAGGTACCACATCTCCGCCTTCTACATAAAATTGAACACTATGGAGTTAACAAGAAGACAAATGCATGGATTAAAACATTCCTACAAGATAGAAAACAGAGTGTTATTCTTGAGGGCACCACATCATCACAGGCTCCAGTACTCTCAGGTATACCACAGGGAACTGTCCTTGGACCTTTGCTGTTCCTAACATACATAAATGACATGCCAGAAAAAGTCACATCATCTGAGATCAAACTCTTTGCCGATGATAGCATGTTATTTCGATCTATAAAGAGCCAAAATGACAGCCACCTACTACAAAAGGACCTAACATCACTGGAAGACTGGGAAAACAAATGGCAAATGAACTTCAATGCCAAAAAATGTATTGTCATTCGAATTAGACCACTAAACAAAGAGCTCACAGTACCATCTACCTACAAATTACATGGGCATACATTATATATTGTTGACACGAGCAAGTACCTAGGAGCTACCATAAACAACAACTTAACATGGGACAACACATAAATAACATCGTCGGCAAAGGAAATAAAACCCTAGGCTTCATCCGCCAAAACCTAAAAGATTGCACAAAACCAGTCAAAGCAGCGGCTTACACATTAATAGTCAGACATCACTGGAATACGCTTCAACAATCTGGGATCCATCAAACCCGTGTAAAATCAAATCTATAGAAAACGTCAAAAAAAGAGCTGCGAGATTCGTGCACAACAACTACTCAGATAGAACACCAGGTTGTGTCACGAAAATGGTTAAATCTTTAGAATGGGAGAATCTCGCAGACAGACGCCAGAACAACAGGCTGTGCATGTTATTTCAGATCCAACATGGAGAAGTCGATATTGATAAAGACCAGTACCTCATGCCAAACGACAACCGGACCAGAGGTAAAGATCGCTTCTTTCAGGAAAGGAAAGAACACGACAGTTATGGACAATTCTTCCCGAGGACAATCAGGGATTGGAACCAACTACCAACAAGACAACATCAGCCAGCACTGTCGAGGGGTTCAGAGCTGCCCCAAGACAACTGAACAACGACCCCATGTACATAGTTTTACCTGTATATAATTTTTGAGAGCTGACTGTGTTGTCTGCACATGCGAAAGGTTCTCGCGGAGCCACATACGTTCTAATAGAACCCGGATCCTTTCCTGGAAGAAAACGAAGAAGAAGAGGGCATTTTGATAACCCGATAGGGAGATGTTCGTTGACATTTTGATAACCGGATAGTGAGATGTTCGAGGACATTTTGATAACCGGATAGTGAGATGTTCGTAGACATTTTGATGCCAGGATAGTGAGATGTTCGTTAATATTTTGATAACTAGATATTGAGATGTTCGATGACAGTTTGATAAACGGATAGTGAGACGTTCGAGGACATTTTGATAGCCTGATAGTGAGATGTTCGTTGAAATTTTGATAACCGTATAGTGAGATGCTCGTTGACATTTAGGAAACCAGATAGTGAGATATTCGAGGACATTTTGATAACCAGATTGTGAGATGTTTCGTTGACATTTAGATTCGTGGTTTTGATGATATTTACCTATAGCTTCTTTTGTATTATAAACCTTCGTGGCTTGATGATAAACATGAATACGAAGACAATTTGCATTCAACGAACGAATCAATGAATTCCCGGTAATTGCTGAAAGACTTGCGGCAACATTGATTGGTCAATCCATGAGGTCATTACTGGAAAACCTAACCAAGAACAACATCACCTTTTCTTAGATATAAAGTTTGACAACAACCTACAACAAATTGTCAACATTCCTACTCGTTTCAATAAAACACTAGATCTCATATTTACGAACAACACTGGAAATATTAACAAAGTCAATACCATCCCGCCAATTGGACTTAGTGACCATGACATTGTGTATGTTGAAAACGATATCTGGCTTCGTCGTGTAAGAGAAACCCCGAAAAAGATCTATAAATACAAAACAGCCAACTGGGATAAAATTAAGCTAGACCTTGAGAACACTCTCCAATTAATGAAAAATCTAGATCCAAGTGCTAATGTTAACGATATGTGGAACATCTTTAAATCCAAACCTAAATAATCTGTGGAGAATAACATCCCACATAAACTACTCTCCTATAAAAATAGATTACACTGGATCCATAACAACCTAAGAAAAATGATAAACAGGAAGAACAAATTGTACTACAAAATGAAAAAAAAATAAGAAATATTCTGAAAAGTATAAAAATCTCAAAAAGCAGGTCCAAAAAGAACAAAGAACAGCATATTGGAGCTACATTGAAAACATGATTCTTGATCTACCTGTAAATGAGCCAGGCAACAAAATAAATGATCAGTTAAAACCAAAATATCTTTTTTCATATATAAAAGTTGTAAGAACAGATAACTCTGGCGTTGCACCTCTCAAAAAGGAAGGTAATCTCATAGTAGATACAAAGCAAAAATCTAACATACTAAGCTCTCAGTTTCAGTCAGTATTCACAACAGAACCAGATAACATTAACATCCCTGACAAAGGTCCTAGTCCACATCCTGACATTAAACCACTCAACATCACTCTACCAGGTGCACAGAAGCTGCTCCGAAACATAAATCCCTACAAGGCAAGTGGCCCAGATAACATCAGTGGCAGAGTACTAAAAGAACTACATGATGTAGAAACAGCTCCCATTCATACCATGATCTTTGAAAAATCACTAAAAACTGGTATTACTCCAACCGACTGGAAACATGCTAATGTCGCACCAGCGTTTCAAAAAGGGTGAACAATACAAACCGGTAAATTACAGACCCATATCATTAACATGCATCAGCTGCAAATTAATGGAGCATATCATTACAAAACACATCATAACTCACATTGAAACAAACATTCTGTATGATCTCCAGCATGGATTCCGTCAGTATAGATTATGTGAAACTCAACTTATCTCCTTTGTACAAGAACTAGCATATAATAACAATACCAATAGACAAACCGACCTCATTATTATGGACTTTGCCAAGGCATTTGACAAAGTCCCTCACCGCCGACTACTCTACAAACTCCAATATTATGGCATTAAATATGAAACACTCAACTGGGTAATAACATTTCTATCTGGTCTAACCCAGACAGTTGTCCTGGATGGAGAGTCATCAGATCTGGCACCATTAACATCAGGTGTCCCCCAAGGTACAGTCCTCGGCCTAGTCTTATTCTTGGCCTATATAAATGACCTGCCAGAATACTTAGCCTCCAGCAAGCTAAGGCTGTTTGCTGATGACAGCATTATTTATAGAACCATCACTTCAGTAAACGACTGTGAGGCACTACAGAATGACCTCAATGCAGCAGCCAGGTGGGAGAACGACTGGTTGATGGCTTTCCATCCAGTCAAGTGCAATGTCCTTACTGTCACACAAAAGAAACATCCCTTTAAACATGATTATATACTAGTACTTCATAACCATACACTTGAACTTTTCACTTCAGCAAAATATCTGGGCATCACACTTTAGTCAAACGTAAAATGGTCACAACACACAAATAATATTGTCGCAAATGGTAACAAACAACTAGGCTTCCTGAAAAGAAATCTGAAAACAGCCAACGAAAACATCAAGAGTCAGGCATATCTCTCTCTCGTCAGACCCAAATTAGAATACTCATGCTCTGTCTGGGACCCTCTAATATCAAAGCAGATAAACAAAATTGAGATGGTCCAGGGACGAGCAGCGAGATATGTCTCTAACCGCTATCACAATACCAGCAGTGTAAATGATATGCTTACCACCCTAAACTGGCAAACACTACAGGAACGGAGACAAAAATTTAGGCTTAACATGTTCTATAAAATTGTTCACAACCTTGTTGCAATACCAACATCAATCCTGTACCAACAGATCACAGAATACGCAAAACCCACAAATTCACATACATGCAAATTTCGGTTCTTAAAGACAGCTACAAAATTTCATTTTTTCCATACACCATAATTCAATGGAACGCTCTGCCATCTAACGTCGTAAACGCCACCACAGTAGAAACCTTAAGAGATCAATTGACTCCAGCTGTTCTCTATACCCTACAGTAAATCCAATATCACCCATTGTACATAGTTTTAATCACTTATTTGTTTGTTATTTTGGCACTTTATATCATGTATAATTTGTAAATAATTCAATTAGCCAAGGCTACGCTGCGCAAAACAGTACGTGATTATCAAAATTGATAGAGGACTGTATACCTAAAGAAGAAGAAGAATCGTTGCAAAAACACTCATTCAATTTACTTTGGAAATGCTTGTATAATATAATTTTTGCTGTTTTGAGAAATACATGTTACGTTTTAACACATATAAGACATTTAATGTGCACACAATATCAATAATATGTTCATCAGAGGTCGGATCAATAATCAGATGGCCTGATAGTTCATTCCGTGATTTTGTTTTTGGTAGATTTAGAATTATGTACTCTTTATATCATGTGTTTGCTGTGTATAAAAAATGATGGAATTTTCTGTTACTATACAATATTGACGATACATTGTTATTGATGCGGAGACTTGACAATATACATATCTTAGCGCCAGGTTTATACAGAATGAATCTGAAATATTGCACATTTCACTCATGAATCAACCACTTCCTGTTTACATGCGTATGAAGACACTCTTTTGTAATCGATCGGCATTAGGACGTACATTTTCTAGAAACAATGCATATCGATGGGTAGAAATTTTGAAGCTATATGATGAACAATGTGACGGATATCTACAATTTATTCTATTATTCTGCTATGAATTCATAGGTTTACCTCTTCTGATTAAGCCTTTTGGTGTCTTCAAGGTGTACTCGATACAACATTATGAGATACAGTTTGCTAGTGACCTACAACAGGTCGGTGGTTTTCCCCGGGCATACCGGATTCCCCCATTAATAAAACTGCCCACCTCAATACAATTGGACTATTGTTGAAAGTGGCGTTAAACATCATTACGCACTTTTTCGACTAACGGCTTCTGATTTGGTATCATCAAAATATTCATATTATGTGATATTATTTAACATGTCAGAATACAATTGTTCTGTTAGAAAAGCGCATGAGATCAGTTCGTCACGGTTATATGTTTGTATTCCACCAATCTCTTGACCTGTATATCTATCTAAGAGAGTTCTACTACACTTGTAAATCACATGCTCGATCAGGTGTTTATAATTGATAAAATAAGGCTAATAGAAATGCAACTTTAATTGTTTACTTTTTGTTCTTATTGTTCCGCCACCCACACGAAAATAAAATATTTATGATTCTATAAATAAATAACAATGTGTCATATACACTGGGAAATAGAAAATGCAAATATGCCCGTTTTTGGCAAATATAACCGGTAAAATGCTAATAATTAAACATTACCAGTTAAATTAGACAAATCCTGTTTATATTAGTCTTCATCGTGTTATATTTGCACTTCTCTTTATTAAATTTGCATATTTTTTATATTAGTCTTCATCGTGATATATTTGCACTTCTCTTATTAAATTTGCACATTTTTTTATATTCGTCTTCGTCGTGTTATATTTGCACTTCTCTTATTAAATTTGCACAGTTTTTTATATTCGTCTTCGTCGTGTTATATTTGCAATTCTCCTATCAAATTTGCACATTTTTTATATTAGTCTTCGTCGTCTTATATTTGTTAAATCTTTTTATATTTGCGCTTGTCCTTTTAAATTCGTCTTGGTCATGTTATATTTGCATTCTCCTATTAAATTTGTATTGTCGTTTTAAATTGTTATTCTCGTATTAAATAAGCATTGTCGTGTTAAATTAGCATTTTATCAGGTAAATTGCACGGTCATCTAAACCACTCGCTGAGTAGAGAGATTACGTAATACTGTAGTCGCCAGTAGCTCATTGAATATTTATAGTATCGTGTATCTATATGTATTTATTTATATATTATTATTATTATTTATGCTACACTAGTCTGGCCCTCAATAAATTTAGTGTATTCAATACACAATAATCCATCAATTGTTGCGTATTTGACGACAAGGTTATGTCGGTGTATATTTGATTTTCAGGTCGTATTTTAACTTAATGCGATGTTTATAAAGAAATGTGACTTTAAATGTATTAAAATATTAGCAAAGTGTAATACACGTACAGAATACTCTTGTCACTTCACTATTACTTGTTTTTGATTGTCATGCGAGAAATACATTAATCTTGTATTACCTATGCTGAGACTATTTACTAAAAAAAATGAATTAGGTATATTAAATTATCGGTCTCTATTAAGCTATTTATGTCTTGTTTTATAGCACATGATTACGTATGTACAAGCGTCAAAGTTATTGTGCTTTAAAAGTTCTGGTTATTGTAATGAGGCACCTTAATGAACAATAAATATATTTGTTTATGATATAAAACAAATAATAATATCCCTGTGTAAACGCCGTAACGCCCCCTTTTCCGATCCAACAGAACTATCACTAGGGCCATTAACGCATTAATTTCCTTGGCAAAGTATTATTTCCCCTGATAAAGTATTAATTTTTAATACGAATACACAACAAATGAAAATGGAATACATATTTCGCCAAAGATCGAGTCTGTATTAATGAATATATGCAATCAAGTATTCACGGCTGACAAATAATAATAACGTTTCTCATTTCACCAATATCGAGTTTAACAGCCGGTTTTCATGCATTAAATGATGAATGTTGTATTAAACATTTCTTCTCTCTTGACCACGGTGTTATTACGCCATGTTTTTAACATGTTTGTGTACTGCATGACAAGTACAAAGCACAGTAGACTGATCGACCACGAGAGCAATATATAGCACACAAGTAAATTGTTGTGCATATATGTATTTCTTTTATTTTGCAGACATTTCAAGAAAAGGTATGATCTGACTAAATTTATTATTCTAATAAACTTAAATTATTTTATGAATTATAAAACATGCCACTCCACCAATAGTACAATTAGATATTATACATTATTTTATCATAATATTCAGAATACATAATAAATAAGAGTGAATCGGACAATTCGAGAATCTAGATGGTTTTATATTGAAATAAATGCACTATTGGTGGACTGCTATGTTGTTAATATACTGTATATATTTGACGTTCTTGTTTATATTTGTTTCCATCTTGTTACTGGAGAGGATATATATAGGCGTAGCCTGTTATCCAATCCTTTAGATATAAATAAAATATTTGAAATGAAAATGAAAAGGTATGAAATATAAAATCGTTTGTTTTGCGTTATTTTTGTTTTACTTTCCACAAGTTGTTTTTATTGTTTTCTGTTAAGTTTTTATCATTTATTATTTATTTATTTACTAATTAAACTTTATTATTATTGCTGTATTACGTTTATTTACAACTGTTTTCACTAACAAAACTACATGTATTTCTTTTATAAGTTAATTGTTAATTTGTTTGTGTGCATGTGTGTGTGTTTATATATATATATATATCTTTGTTCAGTTTGCTTTTATTGATTTTCTGTGCCACGATACAGGAAATGAGCACACTGGGGGTTCTGATATTTTAATGGCCTTGTGTATTATTAACTTAAATTCATTACTCATCATTCATTCTTGCACTAGAAAAAAGATCCCTATCCTGTCGTCACCAATGATTAGTTCATCACTCTTCCCATCCAAAATGTTTTCAAATAATTAATTTTCAATAGTTCAATTTGACTGCTGCCAGAGAACTGTTGCAATACTGCCATCTTTCATTAAACAAATCAAATATCGGCAAGATTTTATTTCCATATTTTGTCTCGATTTTTGTCCAGGAAAATAAAAACCAAAAACAAGATTGAATATTGAAATAAATTCTGAAAAGTTGAACTTGATTCCTGCTTNCTATATATGTTATTTATATGGATATATGGACATAATGTAAACATAGAGCGGTGAGTCCTTTTCAGTTACCTGTCGCATACCTGTCGGATCGATACAAGTCGTTATACACCATGCAATTTACTTGAGTGACTTTGTCAGTTAAATAATGTTTACAATTTGATTACTTTTTGAATTATTTTGCAACATAAAATAAAGTATAGATACAAGATGGGTCCGCCAAGAACTCGCGGCAGTAACAGAGGGAATCGATCCCGCCGAGGCACTAATCAGAGCCAGAGTTTCTCTATTCAGAGCTTAGATCGTCAGCATAGTTATCGATCACGCTCCCAATCTACCAAGCGACCTAGGACTGATGATACTAGCGCCTCCGATATCAGTGATTTTCTAGATAACATTTCTAAAGATGAAAATTCACTTAAAACCTTGGTCAGCGAGCTTTTTAAAAACCAAACAATTAAAAATGTTCTTGTTAACAACTTTCAAACTGAGATAACTGAGACTCTTGTTAAAAGAATAGATCAGCTGGAGGATAGAATTGATGAGATGGAACAGTACTCTAGGAGAACATGTCTCAAATTATGTGGTGTCCCTGAATCTAACGTTGATCATGAAGACACCGATGTCATAATCCTAAATATAATTAACAATGATATCCTTCAGCAGAGTGACACAAGGCTAACATTGGATAACATCGGAAGATCGCATCGATTGGGACCTAAGAAAGCAGGAATTACAAGAAATATCATCGTTCGCTTTATTTCTTATAGGCACAGAGCTCTTATGTATAGTAATAAGAGGCATTTGAAAAATAGAAATATATCTAGTCAAAACAAAATTTTTGTCAACGAAGCCCTTACCCAAAAGAGAATGAAATTGTTCAACAAAACTAGACAGTTGTACTCTGACAAACTTATCCGGAACTGTTGGACCTATGACGGGAGAATTTTTGTCAGGAAATTAGATGATACTCAAACCGTTCCAATTCGTTCCGAATCAGACCTTCTACCGTTTCTTAACATCCGAATCCCTGCTACACACGACCTACCGTCAGCTGCTCGACGAGCACCACATTCTATCGATACTAGCCTCAATACTAGTGAAGACAACTTACCTAGACCAGTTGACAACGATCTAGTAACATCAACTCCAGCTACAACTACAACTTAATTAACCTTTAGTTCAGCAAGTCTACGGAAACTTTTGCCTGCTGTTTAATAAATTATTTAAACTTGTTGTCTATTGACTTATGAATTATTGTTTATGACTATATTATATCTACCAGTAATGTTCTATCTCAGATGTTTATGTATTTAATTTATATAAGGAATTTGTCTTATTTTTTTCCCTGCCTTGAGACTTTGTAACAATTTTCATTTGAGTTATTCCTCTTTGTAAAGAAAAGAGTGCGTCCAGTACCGTAAATCTGCATTCCTTAGTCCGATACCGGTTCAGTTTGTCTGAATCAGTTGGGTGTTTTTTTCACTTCTAATATCTTACCATCACTTTATTGTAAGAATCGACCACGCACAATTTTGCACGATGTAAGCATTACATTCCACATTCCTTCAAGTTCAAGTGTCCATGCATGCCCAGTAAATATAATATATATATAGTATTTATCGAATCTCCTTCAAGTTCAGTTGTACATGCCCAGTAAATATATTTATTGTATTTATCGAAATTCCTTTGGGTTAAATAGCCACTTGCACATATACCGTCACAGTCTTCCCCCTTTACTATCAGCGATTCGTAACTTGTAACTGCTGCTATTTGCTTGACAGATACATATTAGGTCGTGGTTCACTGATAACCCAAATTACCGAAACTCAGCTGTTCCGGCTAAGAAATTAAATATGTGATATCTCTCTTTAGGCTAGGGCCTGTGAAAGAATATTCTACCTATATTTTCTAAGTAACTGTAAAAAGTTACATTTTTAATTCTGGATTTATGTTATTAATCATGTTAAAAATCTTAGCACTGAATTGTAGTATATATATTTTCTTATCGTCCCATGGTATTAATCTTAAATAGATGCTTGAACTGAGTACATCGTCCACTGGAAAATATTTATTATATTATTTCCCATCTCATTTTGTCAATTCTCTCCCACACCCCCTCAACTGTAGCTGGTACTTACTTACTGTCAGTATCAATATTTTATTTCTATGCCTATTCATTACTCGATAAGTTAAGGTGCTTAGTTCTAAGTGTTTATCAGTATGACTATGCTAAATTTTATAAGTACATTTTGTTCAATTCTGAAATTGGTGTATATAAGTACCTACTTGTTTAATATAATTAACTTCAGAATTTAAGCAAGACATATCCGTATGAAACTATGACATCTGAATGAATTTGATCTACCTGTTGCTATCATGGTATTTCGCTCTACTATTTATCATGATAAAATATTTTATGTGCATGTATATAAGTTATGTTTACTTTTTTTTTTTTGCTTTTGTTTTTTTTTTACATCTCGTACACATGCCTTTTCACTGGAGCAGATGATTTATGCTGTCATTTTTAGTATTTTAATACCATTTTATTTTCATGCAGATATATACCAATTCTGTTTGGGACCTTGCTTTTCCTTCTATATTATGTTTCATGTAGATTATGGATAAAAACTTCTTTATCTTAAGTTATTGTTCCAAACAGATAATTGCGTATAACATTTATTCTAATATTGTCTTCATTATGTTTACTATTTCACTACTACTAGAACAGTGTAACGATATACATCCAAACCCTGGTCCCGATTCAACTCGACATGCACATCGTAACATTTCTATTGTCAATATCAATGTTAACTCATTACGTCATAAAACAGACTTAATTGGTGCATCAACCCTTATTGATCCAATACTAGTAAATAATCTTGATATTGTCAGGGATAGTCTTGTATTACCTAATTTTTGTAGTGACACTGTCCTTCTGTAGTTGAACTTAATTTTACTACACTGAGACAAAAGACACATGTCAAGACCGTTTGGGATTTTGACCATGCTAATTATGATGCAATAAAAAATCACTTGCAAGACATTGATTGGGATGGAAGATTATCTAGTTCTAATGATGTTAATTCTATCAATGAAAATATAAATGGGGAGATAACTCTTGCTATGGATCAAAACATTCCTAAGAAGACCATCCGAGTTAGACCAAGGGACAAACCGTGGATTAATAACGTAATTAAGTGTAAAATTAGGAAGAGAAATCGTATACACAAAAAAGCTAAATCTAGGAATCTTGCAAGTGACTGGGAAAATTTTCGAAAAATTCGAAATGAAATAATTGATATGATCAGACAAGCAAAGAAAGACTATATTGTTAATTTACAAAATTCTCTTGTAGATAAAAATGTACCTCCAGGAAAATGGTGGAGAATAGCCAAATCTGTAACTAAATTTAAGAATAAAAATACTACCAGCAGCCCCTTGAAAGTTAATGGTGAAATTTATTACCATCCTATTGATAAAGCTAATGCAATCAATGATTATTTTGCTACTGTATCTTCTCTACATGTTGAACCCGAAATTCCAAATATTCCACCTCTTGCTCCTTGTGAGTTGTCTGATATTGTGGTATCCGAGCAGGAAATTTTTGATCTGTTCCAAATCTTAAATGTTAATAAACCAGGAGGACCCGATAATCTTCCTCCTAAATTTCTGAAAGCAATCTTCCAGTCTATAGTCAAACCGCTTCTTATATTATTTAATAAACGTTTATATTACGGCCTTGTACCTATAGACTGGAAGATGGCAAATGTGTCTGCAATCTAAAAAGGTAAAGGTGGACCCGATAGTGTCACTAACTACAGACCCATATCTGTTACTAATTGCTTTAGCAAAATGCTTGAAAAAATAATATTTAAGCACCTTCACAACTACCTATTATAGTATGATATATTGGCACATGATCAGTCTGGATTTAAACATAGAGACTCCACTGTTAATCAATTACTGATAATATATGATACTGTAATGAAAAATTTAGATATTGAAAAAGATGTAAGATTTGTTTTCTGTGACGTCTCAAAGGCATTTGACCGAGTATGGCACCGTGGTCTTCTTTATAAATTAAGAAAATATGGTATTAAGGGAAATTTATTAAATTGGTTTAGTAATTATTTAACAGACCGTAAACAACGGGTCTGTATGGAGGGATGTAATTCAAGTTGGAAATCTATTAATGCTGGTGTACCTCAAAGCTCTATTCTGGGGCCTTATCTGTTTTCGTTGTTTATCAATGCTATTGTGGATGTTGTCTCTAATAAAATGAAACTCTTTGCAGATGATACATCTCTCTACTGTATTGTTGATGACCAGCAAATAGCGACAGAATCACTGAATTCTGATTTAGATAGTTTGCATACATGGGCACAACATTGGGGAGTTACTTTTAATGCTACTAAAACAAAATCCATATTGTTTACTCGCAAGCATGATATTGATATACCGGTATTAAATATGAACAATATTGAACTAGAAAATACTTGTGAACACAAACATCTTGGTCTAATTTTCAACCATACTGGTACATGGAAAAATCATATTAATGAAATTTATTCTAAAGCTTTTTCTCGTCTAAATATACTTAGAATGCTTAAATATAACATTGATAGGAAATCTCTAGAAAAGCTATATTTTGGATTTATCAGACCTATTTTGGAATATGGGAATGTAGTATGGGATAACTGTACTAAACAGGAGTCCGACTTAATTGAATCAGTTCAATATGAGGCTGCCAGAATAGTGACCGGCATGAGGAAAGGTACATCAAGATCAAAATTGTATAGTGAATTGGGATGGGACTCTTTAGAAAATAGACGTCAAAAACAAAAACTTATACTTATGTTTAAGGCTCTACATGGGTATCTTCCTAACTATTTTTCAGAAATCTTTCGTTCTCATTTAAATCCTGAAGCTAATTACATGCTCAGGAATCATAGAATTTATAATGTGCCACGGATACATACCCAGTCATATAGTAAAAGTTTTTTCCCGTCTGTAATGAATATGTGGAATAATCTTGATGAAGATATTAGAAATATCCCTTCTATTTCCTTGTTTAAAAAAAAATTAAATGATGAAATTACCCAGCCACCAAGTTATTTCTCATCAGGACCCCGCAAGATGAATATCATTATTTGCCAACTGCGCAATAATGTTAGTAATCTTAAAGATCACTTGTTTCGGGCTCACATGTCTGACAGCTCACAATGCCCCTGTGTGGATGCAGTGGAGGATAGTTTTCATTATTTCTATGTGTGTCCTCTGTATATGAGACATATAATCATTATGTACCAAGATCTGAGAAGATATAGAGATATACCTAATCTTGAAATACTTTTACAGGGCTCTGATAACTTATCTTTAGATTAAAATTTATATATTCTACAAACAGTATACAGATATATTGAAAATACAGGGAGGTTTACTTATTAAATATTTATTTTTATTTGCATCATAATTGCATCGGTCGAATGACTAGGTGTGTAAATGATATACTGTTCTCAGAGATTACTATTTAAATAATTTTATCATCTGCTCCTATTGTGTTTTTGTGTATGTGTTATGTTTGTTTATATATTGTATTTAGTTTGCTTTTGTTTACTTGTTTCTCTATCTTTTTTTTTTCTTATTACATTTTTGTATTTTTTTTTCTTTTTATTATGTTAATCTAATATGTATATAACCTAAATTTTTTAACACCTTTAATTTTCTGTTATTTTTTTTTTCTAATTACATAACAAATAATCTTTTCCTATTCTATTCAAGATATTCTGAAATTTTATAAAGATGACATTATTGATTAGATTGGCTGTAAAGTATTGTAAAATTAGTTAACATAAACATTAGTTGCCCTTACTGCATTTCAGTTTAATTTAATTTTTTTTTCTCTTTGTCCAAACATTTATTTTAAAATTTGTTAACATGGTTCATTGACTTGGTCACATTAATTATTGAATGCAGAAATGGTGTACTAAATAGTATTATTTGTCTTTAATTGTTTATTTGTTCATCTTGTTATAGGAGAGGATTTGTATAGGCTTAGCCTGTTATCCAATCCTTTTGATTTCTCAATAAAATGTTTGAAATGAAATATATATATATATCTTTTTTCAGTTTGCTTTTTATTGATTTTCTGTGCCACGATACAGGAAATGAGCACACTGGGGGTTCTAACATTTTAATGGCCTTGTGTATTATTAACTTAAATTCATTACTCATCATTCATTCTTGCACTAGAAAAAAGATCCCTATCCTGTCGTCACCAATGATTAGTTCATTATTCTTCCCATCCAAAATATTTTCAAATAATTAATTTTCAATAGTTCAATTTGACTGCTGCCAGAGAACTGTTGCAATGCTGTCATCTTCCATTAAAAAAAATCAAATGTCGGCAAGATTTTATTTCCATATTTTGTCTCGATTTTTGTCCAGGAAAATAAAAACCAAAAACAAGATTGAATATTGAAATAAATTCTGAAAAGTTGAACTTGATTCCTACTTGTACTAGAAAACGGTCCCTTTCTTGTCGTAGCAAAATTAATCCGCGCCTCCATCATTCTTCCCACCCGAAATGTTTTCAAATAATGAATATTCAAATTATAGTTGAATTTGACTGCTACTTACACGAGAGAGCTTTCCCAATACGGCTGTCTTTCATAAAAAAAATCAAATGTCAGTTAGTAAGATTTTATTTCCGTAATTTGTCTCCATTTTTGTTCAGAACAATAAAACCTCAAAACGAGATCGAATATGAAAATAAATACTGAAAAGGTGAATTTGATTCCTACTTGTACTAGAAAACGGTCCATTATGCTGATTCCGAGCTAACCAGTCTTTGCTCTTTCTCTTCAATGCTGCGTGCTTAGCGGAGAAGCAACAAATACAAATTTTATAGTCTTTTATTTGAACCGACCGGGGCTCGAACCAATGATTTGCCGCTCTTGAGGTGAGCACGCTAATCATTACGCCCACAATGCAGTTGAAGCAGTGACAAAAATCCACATAAAAGTAAACGTCAGACAACTGGTGAACCATTGCAATTTTGAAGGTAAGAATGGTCTGTGTATTTGTGAATTTGAATTCAATGTTTTCAACATTTATTATTACAGATCATTAGATGTGTGTATTTGTTAAATTAATAAAATATGTGTAATGTTTATTATTGTGTGCGAGAACCAGGTAATGAATTGTATTGTCCTGATAAGAAGTCAATTTTACTGTTGACTGCATTCAATCACCCCACTGAGTGTGCATGTACTAAGCCGATTGGTTCTTAACTACGTATGAACTCCTGTGACCATTGCAACCTTTTATTTTATAAGTGTTTGGGAAAATACATGCCATGGTAGCTGTGAATATTGTTTAGATATTTAGAAGTAACATGATATGAAAAACAAAGAAACAAGAGAGAAAAAAAATGAACAATGAAGGCTTACTGGAAGACTGGATAAAGGATCACTCACGATTTTTGCCTGCATATGGAGTGTATATATCTCTGTTGATACGATATTCCAGAGCTTGTGGTTCCTATCAGGAAGCTACTGAACCAAAGGTTCCTCTTAGTTAAGTTGAAGTTATCACTTCGAAAGTTGTATGGTCACCCCGACGACTTGGTTGACCGTTATGGAATAATTGTCACAAATGACCACTGATATGTTCCACTTGTCGTAAACACTTCCCGGTCCTCATTCATGGCATCACCGGGTTTGTAACTAGATTAACACGACGGGTGTCTATAGTGGACAAGGAACTGCTTACCCTTCCGGAGCACCTAAGTTCACCCCCGGTTTTTAGTGGGGCCGTGTTTCTCGAACTGTAGTTTTATATATGTATGTTTTCTAGATCGTTGTTTGTCCTTTTGTACTTTTTCGTTTGGCAATTGTGTCGTCTGTTCTTCTTCAATATAGATATTCTGATTACCCCTTTGGTATTGTCAAACTCTTCCTACATTGGTATTCTTAATTACTACACTTATCCATTACAATAGATCCATATGGCCTGGAAGGTTTGAAAAAGTTCGTGGATGGTTCGTTTCATTTTGAAACTAATTAGCATTTCCCATTCTATTTCCCAAATTATTTGTGTTTGTAATCAAATGATGGATTATACTCTCAGTCACCCCTCACATTCGATTTAATACTGACTAATCGAAAAATTTGTAAGTTTTAACAGTTGAGTATCCCACACACATGCGCTAAATTTTACCTGTAGATGTAACATTAAGTAGTGTCCGTCCTTACAATTGTTTCCTATGATAAAATCCGAGAACGGAATAAAGCACAGTGATGACTTCGTTCGGTCTGTGTAAGGTTTTTCATTACAAACATAACACAATGGGACACAATTTCACAGGACACTATTATGTCTTACATAGATACATTAATCGGGTGAATTCTTGTCTTCCAATTGGGATGTTTATATATTTGTTAATTCCTCTTGAGAGGGCCTGGGTGCCTCAATGAGTTAGGTAGTTCCCTACGTTGGATTACCCAACATCTCATACAATCATATCACTAATACGGCGTGGGTTCGGGCCCGGCTTTGTAAATTACAAAAAGGGTGCACTCGACTAACAGCCGCATATGGTAAAGTTTACCAGTTGCTTGCGCATGGTCGGTGGTTCTCTCCGGGTACTCCGGCTTCTTCCACCACTAAAATGTTTTTTTTAAACTCAGATTGAGTATGATTTTATTTTTAGACATGAATGTCGCCCTCAGAGACCGTTAAAACAAATAATTTCCCAGTGAAACAATGTTCAACAGGTGATATATGAATGTTTATTAAAATATTATCGGTAATTAACAAAATCACAGAACCCAAGCCTCCATCGGGTAATATAACACGCTCCAATGAATTCAATCAACAGATTGATCATCAAAGTGTAGGCGCGTGCCTCTTTTAATTGGCGATTTATTCATTGTTAATATCAGATATTAATATAAAAATATGAAAATGTTGTATGAAATTAACTATTTTTCATATTGCAAGTCTTATTTTTTAACGATTAATGCAACTTTTAATTTGCGGTGTTTAGACGAACCCCTTGTACAGAGATATTTATTGCACATATTGCTAATACTATACAACTGACGGTATATGCAGTTAGATATCTCTGAATATCTAAATAGGAATGCAGATGCATAATCAACTAGAAGTTTTTATGTTTAATAAATCCCTCTAGATGATCTTTAAGTTCATTTCATTACTTCTAGGTTCTATGAACAACAAACAATAGTTTGACTTTTGGCGGATATTGTCATGACTTTATTAACAACACAACATAATACAACACAATAAACTGATCAACAATTAAATGAATGTTGACAAAAGTTAATTAGCTGACGAAAAGTTATTGACTGACGGGCAACCATCATTGATTTAATAATACACCACCGGACCACCAGCAGTATAAGTGATAAATTCCGCCAAATGTTAACAAAACAGTTAACATCGCCAACAAAATTGATCAATTCATGACAAAATTCGCCACAACTTTAAACAACAAACGTTTAGATTTCAACAACAATTAATTTTCAACTATTGCATTTCAACAACATTGTATACAACAAATAATTGGCATCAAATAAATCCGAATTGTTTTCAACTCTCAGGATATGTTTTTATATAAGGCCTACTTATAAATAATTCCAACGCTGATTGCAATGCATTTATAAAAATATAATTTCCAATGTATGATAAATGAACCCCATCATTATTAAATAAAGTTGGATGTAAATCTTCTAAATCAGGATGATGGATCACTTTACCATTGAATTTATGAAGAAAACGACGAACAGCCCTATTCACTCGTTTTCTGGTTTTCTCCGCTGCATCATTATTATTAGGATAGTGCCATTCTTTTCTAGGCAAAATGCTAGACCAAATAATTGCAAAATATGCATTAAAGACATAATGTTCGACAATCCTTGTCTTATTTCAAAAATGAAATCACCATTTTGCTTCGTCATTTCCCCCACAGTGAATGATTAACATTTTTGGTGGACCTCTCCAAGTGAACATAC
Organism: Gigantidas platifrons; assembly: GCA_002080005.1. NCBI lineage: Eukaryota > Metazoa > Mollusca > Bivalvia > Mytilida > Modiolidae > Gigantidas > Gigantidas platifrons. Next base: position 107,855 of record MJUT01006078.1, on the reverse strand, counting down.
TCCTTAATATCGTCTCCGCCATACTCCAAACTATACCCCATAACCTATCCAACATACTGTATGGCCACTCTTTTCTAATCCTAATTGTGAGCCAGTTGGTCAGGAGCTGACATGTTCAGATATCTCTATTATGTTCTGAAATTGGTAAAGTTCAGTTGGATTCAATTAATACGTATGTAACGTTCAAAACATTTTGAAGACCAACGACCTAGCTTTTTAATTTCTTCTTCCGATTTCCCATTTACAAATGCAGAGGTAGCAGCACCTATTCTAAAAGAATGTGTATTAAATTCTTTCACATTCATATTCAAACATCTTAAAGCAGAACACAATTTTACTGAATAAAACTGATATCGAGTCACCGAATACCCATTTAAATGATAAAAAACTGGACCATTTTTATCTACCGGTCTTATCTTAAAATATTGTTTCAAAGTATTTAAAGGACATAGATTTCAGAGGTTTTTCTTGTACAATTAAGATGGTAGATTTCCCGGTTTGATCAGTTTTAGAAAATCTAACGTTGGCATACAAAACTCCTTTATTCTCCCACTCTAAGAAATGCGGAAAAGGCCAGTGCAAATGCAACTTTGAACATAATATCTTCGTATTTTGAAGAACAAATGTGTACTAAAGCATCAGATAACTGAATCAGAATATCATGAGTGATGGGTTTTCTTATATCACATCTTTTGTTCAATTTATCATAACCACCAAGCATCTTTTTAATAATAAAGTTATTAGTAAGATCAGAAAATCCTTGGATTTTTAGATTAAAGCTAATTCCTGACAGGTGACCTTACTGTTGACGGTGCGAATCCATTCACAGACATGTAATCAATATACTGAAACAATTGATTAATACTAGGTGGCCATGTTACAGGCAAATTATGATAAATTCTAAAATTATCAAAAGACTTGACCGCATTATCATACATAATTGCAGTACTAGGAGCCAATGAGGCATCTATTAATTTTGAAACTTCTATCTCAAAAGAATCAAGAATTCCTGTCCTATTTTCTTCGGTAGGTTTTCTGCATTTGGAGCGAGCTATCTGAATCTCTGCATATGTCCACGAGATAATGGATCAGCAATTTTATTACACATAGACGAAATATGCATTGCTTTAAACTGAAAATTGTAAGGAAGAGTCCAAAGTACAATAGGTCTTACTAGCGACATAGCTCTTTCAGATTTTGATGTTTTTGAATTGAGAATTGTAACAACTGCCAAATTATCACAATGAAATAAAATATTTTTTGTTTCGAACCTTTCCTTCCAAAAATTAATTGCCATTGCAACAGGAATTATTTCCAAATAAGTTATGTCATTTAGAATTTCAGATGACCAATGTTTTGGCCAATTTAAAACGGCCCACTCTCCATGGAGATATGAAGCACATCCCAGAGTTTTTCCACCTGCACTATCTGTGAATAACTGAAGGTCAAAATTTGAAATCCAATTTAATTCGTGAATATAAGAACAGCCATTATAATTGTTCAAAAATGTCTTCCAAATTTGTAAATCTTTTTTTCATGCCTCCAGTTAATCTTGTAAAATGGTGAGATTTTTATACCTTTTTTAAGGATGAATATAGTCGTCGACTGAATGCACGGCCTGATGGTAAAGCTCTTGTGTAAAATGCTAACATACCCGTTAACGATTGAAGTTCCTTTTGTGTTAACCGTTTTTTACTAAGAAAATTATCTAATAAGGAAATTAATTTTTGAATTTTGTCATCTGGGATTTTAACCAGCATTTCATCTGTATCTATTGTAAATTCTAAAATTTCTATCTTTGTACAAGGACCCATGTTTTTTTTCATCAGCAATAGGAACACCCAAATTATTACAGACATTTGAAAAAGCATCCATTATTTTCTGGCAATCTCTTGGTTCAGCAATACCCACAAAAAAGAAATCGTCAAGTATTTTGATTGTGCCTCTAATTCAACTGCCCAATGTAAAAAAAAAGTTGAAAATTTTTCAAATGTTGAACATGATATAGAGCAACCCATCGGCATACTTTCATCAATATAATATTCATCTAAAATCTGTATGCCAACAGATCAAAATCACCAGGGTAAACTTTTAATAATCTAAATGCCGATTTTATATCTTTTTTCCACATAAAGCACCCCTTCCTAACCGTTTAACTAAATTTACAATATTATCAAATGATGAATAATTTACCTTTGTAAATCTCTCATCTATAAAATCATTAACACTATTCTCTTTAAGATAAGATAAATGGGTTATAAGTCTGAAACCACCCGTCTGTTTTGGAACAACCCCAATTCAATTGCCTTTGTCTTATGTTTGGCGAGAAAAATCTGTGCATAGACGATGAAAGCATCTGTCCATGCTTCAATGCTGTCTATTATATTTGTCCTTTTAAGTTCTTTAGATTGTAAAACCAGCCTGCCATTGTCAATACTAATGACGCTTTGTTGATCTTGCTGATTATTAAAATTTGCTTTATGTAAAAAAGCTGGATCAATGTAATGAAAATTCCAAATTTTGTCTTTTGTGCCATTGCTTATAAATATATCGCATTCATTATAATCAGGAACCAATAATGGTTAATCTAATACTTCTACATTATCAAGCATTATTACATTATTACATTATTACATTATTAATGTCACTTGTATTGGCTGTTGTGGCAATGGATGTTGATTACCATCAGGCTCAGAGATAAGCGGCTGCAATTGTAATGGTGGATTAGGCAGCAACTGTTGTGGTTCAGGTGGCTGTACGTCAGCTGGCTCCTGGGCGACACGTGGTCGAAGACGTCGTCTATAAGCTGGGTTGTAACGGCCCCTTACTCTTCCTCTACCTCTAGGCATTTTACTTCACTTTCGTCCGATAATGCATTGTGGGATTGCAATTTAAAGTCTGGGTCGCTGATGTTAAATTCGCTTCATTTAAAGCACTCAGAGGCTGTAATTTAAATCTGATAACCGTTGGAAAATTAAATACTGAATTGAACAGATACGTACCTTTTTGACAAACAACTATTTTAAATGAACAAAATGTTTCATTTCCTTTAACGAGAAAAGTGTTTTATAACAGTCACCTATATTCGCTATATATAGAATCCCTTTTACAATTATGTTCATTTTGTTTTACTGCTAATGTGCTGAAAAATATAATGGAACATTATGACAACGCGTAACTTGTGTATTGATCTCTAGATTCTGTTTGACCTTATAATCATTATTCGGCATGTTGATAAACGTTTTTTTTTATCTCCGCATGTAGATGTCCGCTTGAGTGCTTTCTAGCCGTATGGTAAAATTATACAGGTGTAAAATTCAAGGTGACCGGATTAATAAAATGGGAATTTGAATACACACTATTTGCTTACCAAGACGGGTTGGTAGATAGCTTATTATTTATTAAAGATAAAATATTTTTAAAACATTAGAATAAATATAGTGTTGAAATAATAGGAACAATTATATTTGTAAATATGTTTTAGATGATAAAAAAGTATACACCATCCTTGAAATTATAAGTTTTCATTATGAGAGGCGCCAAATTGGCCTAACTATATATAGCTGTCTCATCATAATTAATATGTATTCACAATTTTACGATCGATGTTCATAAAAGATGTTTTAATTTTAATTTTAAATCAAATGATTTAGGTCGAAACGTTAAGAAATGGATTTTTCTTTTTAACTATAAAAACAAATGATTATGATTTTACTCAGTCATTATTTTGACAGTCGGTGTTCATGAAAGATGTTTTAATTAATTTAATTTTAATCAAATGATAATGATTTTACTCAATCAATATTTTAACAATCAATGTTCATAAAATGTTTTTAATTAATTTCATTTAATCAAATAATTATAATTTTACTCGATCAATATTGCGTAATGAGCTTAAGTCGACCCAGGACGTCACCAGGCAGAATATACAAGTGTCATTTTACATCCGGTCGACGGGACTCTGACCGAATACCTGAATACCTGTGTCACAATCTGTGACCCGTTAACGCTACCTGTGACTAGAATAGGAGATGCAATACACATTTTAAAGGTTCTAATAGGTGATCAAAATACACGACACTGATCAAGTATACATTAGGAATGGGTGCATATTAATGCATACTGGCGGATCAAGGAGGTGTTTGACAATTTAGTAAAATTCGTGTATAAATTGGGTAAAAATTGGCAAACACGAACCTGGGATCCCGTTTTCAAAACCGCTGGATCCGCGCCTGATGCAGCAATGATTTTGGGGCTATTTTCACAAAAAAATCTTAAGATTAACATTGTTCATGATTTAAGAGTGTTTTTATCTTGATTGTTTTGTGCCCTATCAGAATGATATAGCAACAACCAAAATTACGAAGTAAAGCAGGGTGAACAGGACAGGGTAGAACATTATTCTTGCAAACCCCAAAAAGCAAAATAGGCAAAAAAACATTCGCATGCAATTTTTCCTAATGAAAACAACAACCAAATTGTTTATGACTATTCTGAGATATGAGAAGGTCCGCCAGTTCGAAAGACGTGATTAAAATAAACAAAAAATGTTTTCTTTACGCAGAGACATATTATATGTTACGCTTTGTTGAAACCAGAAATAACCGTTAAGAAAACAGATTAATCTTTTTACTGTTGGCGAATAGGAATATTGTATTTCCGTAAACAAATTATTATATTACATAAGAGATGTACCCTGAAATTTTGTATAATAAACTTTAAAAGTATTTATAATACTCATCGTTTGTAATTGTCAAATGAAACTATTGCAAATTATATGTTTACATAATCCTCTCAATTTTATGAGAATGAGGACCCCGGTTTGTCACGCTTGTTTTGGGGCGTGGTGGTATTTAAACATCACATGATAATTGGTATCGAGATGCTATCAAAATAGCGAAATCCATCTATCGTTGACCGAATTTTAAAATCGATTTCATTCCCTTATGCAACATAATGAAACGCTAGTATACATATAAACATCCATATTTATACATCAGGAAAAATATATTTAAAACAATTTTTTTTGCGAAGTTTCCCTTTAAGTAGGATTGCACTGAAATATTTTCGCTTGTTGTAGCTGACATAGGATAATCGTAATTTGTAATCGTAATCAATTGTAATCTATTTCAATTTTTCATGTAGTCGGATGTAATCTGTAATCGGACATTTTTTTTTAAGATTACATGTAATCGTAATGTAATCGATTACATTCATTTTGACCCTGTAATCATGATTACTTTCTGATTACATTTAGATTACTTTTCATCACTTTGACTTATTTTGTCTTAACTGAAACATATATCTCCTTAGATATTTAATGTATGATTATGTAAATGAATTATATTCATAAAATTTATTAAACAAATAATGTAGATATTATTATATGCTTAATTGCAATCAAAACTATCACAGCTACAAAAATTATTAAGCATAAATTATGGTTTTAAAGACTTGATATCCAAACAAATAATATCTCAATTTCAGTTTCTTTAGGGTTTCAAAAATTCAACACAACAAGCTCTACAATTTTAAATTATTTGACACAACTTTCAAGATGTCATATATGAAATTGCTTCTATGAAAGACTATCACAATGTCCTCATGATTCCCATAAGATAAAGAAATATTTTATCTAAACCAAAACATAGGTATCTCATGAAGATTTCCTATACAAGTTTAAAAAGAGATTTAAATTTCAATAAAGATATTATATAAAAAGCAAAATGTAAATTATAATTTTCAGAAACATTTATTTATAATGCTCGTACATACATATTACAAATTCACTGAAAAATAGCAAGTTGTAATATTTGTAAAATTTTGGATTTTTTTTAAAGAACATTCTAATGGGGCTTGTATCTGATATTCAGATATATGTGATATTTCTGCTTTTTATTTTTGGTGTTGATTTTCCTTTTAATATTGTATTATATGATAATTGTTCATTACTTGTGGGTTGCTATGCAACTTGTAATGGATATTTTATTAAACCTATTTACATAAATTAAGGTAAAGGTAAAAGGTAAAAGGTAAAATTCATTTATGACAGATACCAACTAAATATAGTGTAGTTTAAAAATATACAAATATAAAATTATATAAAACAATGTATCAAGGTTAAAATGCACTTTAAGTTGATATCCTTCCAAGGATAACCCATTAAAGCGTTTCCGCTTATTTCCAATGGGGTTATTTAGTGTATATCACTTGTTTAATAAAAAAAAATAAAAAAAAATGGGTTAAGAGGTCGCATGGCACAATTTTAGTTGATAATATTTTAAAAGACATGGCTGTAATTAATTTTTAAGATGTTGTTTATTTCTGTTTTGAAAGCGTTATGGTCTTTTATTGATTTTATGTTATTTGGAAGGGAGTTCCAATCTTTAATAGCATTGAAGAAAAAAGTTGAAGAGTCCACACCTTTGATTTTTGGAACAACGAAGTTGAATTGGCTTGATCTAGTGTTATATTCATGATTTTCACTAACTTTTATCAAGTTATCTTTTAAGTACGTTGGACATTTGTTGTTATAGATTTTATGTGCATGTCCTAATCTTAATTGCTTTACCCTATTCTCAATATTAAGAAATCCAATACTTGATAGTTCTGGTTGGCGAACACTAGATCTTGGACCTAATTCTTTTATAAATCTAACAGTTTTGTTCTGGGCAATCTGAAGTTTGTTTTTTAAGGTCTGTGAAACACCAGCATACCACGAGGAACATGAATAGTCAAAGTGACAGTGGATTAGAGCCGTTGTAAGAGTTTTGCGAGTTTCAGTTGACAAGCACCTCGCTTTACGGTACATAAATTTAAGTCTAGAATTTACCTTTTTTATTATTGAGTTAACTATAATTTCTCCTGATAAATTTTGGTCTATGTCTATGCCTAAATATTTAAGTTTCGGTTGCGATTGAATGATATGATTGTTACACTGGATTTGAACATTTGTTACTTTCTTCAATTTACGTTTCGGTCCAAAAATAATACATTTTGTTTTGCCTAAGTGTAAAGACAACTTATTGTCAACGAGCCAGCTGCTACAATATTCTAGTTCCTTTCCTAATTTGTGGGAGATAACATCGGGGTCTTTATGAGAAAATAATATAGTGCTGTCGTCGGCATAAAGCAAGAGTTTGCAGTCTGATTGAATACTGATAGACATGTCGTTCACATAATACAGGAAAAGCAAAGGGCCTAAAATGCTTCCCTGAGGAACTCCACAAGTAATATTAAGGAGTTCAGATTCTGTCCCATTTACATTTACAAGTTGTTTTCTTCCAGTTAAATACGATTCAAACCATTTGACTTCTTGTACTCCCATAGATCTTAATTTGTGGCATAATATTCGATGGTCCACTGTGTCAAATCCTTTTTGTAAGTCTATCATAACCATGCCTGTAAATAATCATTTTGATGTTTGTTTTTTAATATGATCAAATAAATGTATAAGACAAGTGTCAGTTGAATACGAGCTTCTAAGACCAGACTGAAATTGATATAGTAAATTATGATCGATCAAATGTGTCTCCAGTTGTTTATTCACAGCTTTGTCAAGAATTTTAGAAATAATACAAAGAATGTTTACTGGTCTATAGTTGCCAATTTCTAATCTAATGTTCTTTTTAAATAATGGTTTTACTCTGGCTAATTTAAGTTCGTCCGGTACTATCCCAGATGTTATTGATAGATTCACCAGATAAGTTATTGGTTTAACCAGCGCGCTCGCTCCATCTTTAATGAACCTCGCTGGAATGTTATCTAATCCTGTGCTCTTAAAGGAATTAAGATTGCAAAGTTCTTTGTATATAAAGTCTTTATTTACACTTGTAAATTTTAATTCGAGGTTATTATTGGTAACTTTACAGTAGAATTGTTTAAACAGGTTGGAATTAATATCGAATAATCCTGGAGCTGGTGGTAATGTGTCGACAAGAGAAGATGCTACTGTGCTGAAAAAGGAGTTAAAATGGTTAGCGATTTCTCTTAAGCTATGTCATGTTTGTCCGGCTACGTTTAAAACGATACTTGCCACATCTGTTTTTTTAGAACTATATCCTAGGGATTTCAATTGTTGCCAGAGTTTCTTTGGAGATTTTTTATTTTCCTCGATCTTGCCCGATACAAAATCTTCCTTAGCGTGTTTAATATCTCTCTGGACTTTGTTTCTGATCTTACAAAATTGTGCGTATTGGTATTTATTTTGTGTCTTTTTATACATGTGTAGCAAATCGTCTCTTTTTCTGATGTTTTGTAAGATGTCGGAAGTCATCCATGGTTCAGTCTGCTGTCGTATTTTGATGTCTCTATACGGTGCAACGTTATCAAGGACTGAATGAAAAAGTGATCGAATTTTTTCCCATGCTTCATTAACATTTCTACATAAATGTAATGATGACCAATCAATGGCATTTAGTTTATCATTAAAGACATCTTTATTATAATTTTTAGTTGATCTTATTCTGACTAAGTTTTGCTTACAAGTGGTTACTTTTTGTGACTTTCTTGTACAAAATGTTATATAATGGTCACTTACACCTGATCAAATAACCCCGGATTTACTTATTTTATCTTCATTATTACATACAATGTGATCTATGATGGTACATGATGTTGGTGTTACACGAGTAGGATCTTTAATAAGCTGTTTTAAATTGCCCATATTTAAAATATTTTTATAGGACTTACACATGGAAGATACGCTGTTTTTAAAGCTGATATTGAAATCTCCTAGGATAATCTGTTCACAATCTGGTCTTAGTTTATTTAATGTTCGTTCAAACAAATCCAAAAATCATTCTGTTTGGGTGGTCTATTACAGGTTCCAACTATTATTGGTTTAGTTTTTGGTAAAATAATTTCTATTCAAATTGCTTCCATACCTTCTATTTTAAGATCTTGAAGAAGTGAGAAGGCCAGGTCATTTCGAATAAACATACAGACTCGCCACCGATACGTGATCTATCTAAGCGTACAACACTATAATTCTCAATATTAATTTCCGCGTCTGTAACCGAGTCATCTAACCATGTTTCACTGATTGATATGATTACCGCTTTAGATTTTAAAGCAATTAATTTTAATTCTGATATTTTTGGCAATAAAGATATAGCATTCAGATGTAGAAAATGTAAACCTTTTTCATTAAATATTTTAAAGCAGTCCTCTTTAACAACGGATGGAAATTTAACAAATTTTGTAGGATCATTTTGTTCGGGACATTCGAAAGATGAGTTTAATGATTCGCAATGATTAAATGGAAGTGATAATAGACAGCATGAATCGCATAAATATTGAAAATTAGATGTTCCGGAAAGCCATGCTTCATATTTATCAAGTGAAATTTTCGCTCATTTTATATGTGATTTGCATTTACATATTTCACAGTGCATGCTTTTACTAGTTTTAATTATTCCATTTTTACATATGTTGCATGAACATTTAGGAGTCCGTCCAGCTGTAAATGGTCCTGGATGAGGATGCACGTCCCCGCATATTAATATAAAAATCAAAACTGTGGACTTTGGAGTTATTTTAAAATTAGATAGATTAGTACGTTTACAAAAGGAATAGAACGACAAAGATGTTTTTTGAAGGTGACTTTGGGTAGATTTATAAATAGATATCGAAAGTTGACTAATTTCACTTTTATTATAAAAAAATATCCCTGTGAAGTCAAAATAATGTTTTCTTAACCTTAAATCTTCATCAGGATTTAGCTTTCATATTTAGACTGAGAAATTATGTACATTTTTAAGCAAGTTTTTAGAATCAGAATGATTTTTGTTGTTTTTACCTTCTGAATTATATATCAAGGACAAACATTCAAACGGTGTGCAATTTAGTAATGGTGATTGTTACATAATTTGGTGTCATAGATAATATCTTAATTACAACTTTTATGAGTTTAATTGCTAGTTTATTATCCCCAATACACTTTGACAGGATGTTTGAAATTATTTGATATATATTATTAAAATGTGCAAATGTATGTTATATAATATTTACTAATAGTATAAGATGGAATCAATATAAGAGAAGACATATTTTATGAAAAATAGGAAAATGAGAATTGCTGTTTATAATTTACAATGTACTGTTTGTTATTGCATGTAATGATCACATTAAAACTTAATTGTAATACATGGTTCTGAGTAAGAAATACATTAAAAAATAAGAGATATTGGACAGATGCACACGAGACAAAATAACATAAAACACTAATATATTGGTTGTCATGACCAGACATGGGGTACTCGTACTTTGTAATCGTAATCAGTTGTAATCGATTACAGTTTTGCATGTAATCAGGTGTAATCTGTAATCAGCCATTTTTTTTTAGATTACATGTAATCGTAATGTAATCGATTACATTCATTTTTACCCTGTAATCATGATTACTTTCTGATTACATTTAGATTACTTTTCATCATTTTGACTTATTTTGTCTTAACTGAAACATATATCTCCTTAGATATTTAATATATGATTTATGTAAATGAATTTTCTTCATGGAATTTATTTAACAAATAATGTAGAATGGCTTACTAGAAAACATATAAAGTTTATTGACATCTAAATAAGAAAATATGTTATGAAATTAAATTGTTGAAAACTCATAAAAAAACTCTATTACAATAAAGTGGCAATCACAACATGATCAAAAGATATTCTTCCATGTTTAATTGCAATCAAAACTATCACAAGTACAAACAAATATTAAGTATGGCTTCAAAGACTTGATATCCAAGCAAATAATATCTCAATTTCAATTTCTTTGGGATTTCAAAATGTCAGTGAAAACAGCTCTAAAATTTAAAATTATATTTTATTAAATCTATTTACATAAATTAATCATAAAGATTTAGTTTTCATATTCAGACTGAGAAAATATGCATATTTTTATGCAAATTTTTAGAATCAGAATGACTTTCTTTTTTTCATCTTCTGAATTACATATCAAGGACATGCATGGAAATAGTTTGAAATCTAGTAATGATGATTGCTACATAATTTGGTGTCATAAATAAGACCTTAAGTACAAATTTTATCTGTGGCAAAGGTTAACTGCTAGTTTATTATCCACAATAAACTTTTGACAGGATGTTTGAAATTATTTGATATATATTATTAAATTAATTTGAATTTGAATTTTGGTGTTTAAACGCCACTTTCAGCAATATTTCAGCTATATCATGGCGACTAGTTTTAGTGGTGGAGGAAGCCGGAGTACCCGGAGAGAACCACCGACCCTGGGCATACAACTGGTAAAATTTATCACTTGCGACTGCGAGTCTAGTGCACGCTTTTTTGTAATTTACAAAGCTGGACGCGAACCTACGCCATATTTGTGATAGGCTTGCATGAGTTGTTAAATCCAACGACCTAACTCATTGAGCCACCCGGGCCCCATATATTATTAAAATGTGCAAATGTTTACTAATAGTATAAGATGGAATGAATATTGGTCATATATTAATTAGACACAACTTATTTTATGAAAAAAAGAAAATGAGAATAGCTGTTTATAATTTACAATGTACTGTATCTTATTGCATGTAATGATGACATTAAAAATGAATAGTAATTCATTATTCTGAGTAAGAAATACATTAAAAAAGGAGATATTGGACAGATGCATATGAGACAAAATATCATAACAACACTAATATATTGGTTGTCATGACATTAAATGTAATCAGTAATGTAATCGATTACATTTACAAAGTAATTATAATTTAATCGATTACATTTGAAAATTGATGTAATCGTAATGTAATGTAATCATGAAAATTGCAGAGTAATTGTAATGTAAAAAAATGTAATCGATTACATTTGAAAGTAATTGACCCCAAGTCTGGTCATGACATTTGATGTAATCAGTAATGTAAACGATTACATTTACAAAGTAATTTTAATTTAATCGATTACATTTGAAAATTGATGTAATCGTAATGTAATGTAATGTAATGTAATCATGAAAATTGCAAAGTAACTGTAATGTAATCGATTACATTTGAAAGTAATTGACCCCAAGTCTGTAGTTGTAGATGACACCAGCATTGGCAGTAAGATACAGATGATGCTCTGTATTGTCGGGTATAAGTCACTATTTGTTGCATGTAGAGTGTTGGGTAGTCTCTGTAACATATCTACAGGTGTATTCCAGTAGGACAGTGGAGCATTGATGAATTTTTTAAATGTCAAATTTAAATGCATAGCCACTGCCTACTTGAACCTAACGTAGCTACGCCCATGAAGACAGTGTTATTCTGAAATGGAGTACAAGGGAAATTACAGAAGCAGCATGTGTAAGAAAGGTTTAGGACTTTGCCTGCCAAGCCTATAGGTAAATCCAACACTGATGTTTGTACATGTATCCGTTATTATACAATTATCACCCTGGTTGGAGTGTGACTCGACGGTTTGTCTCCCAGAGAAAAGTAAGGTCACATGAGGGCTTGCTCGAGGGTGACCTAACTTTTCGAGGGGAGACAAACCGTCGGGTCACACTCCAACAAGGGTGATAATTGGTATATTATATCGAATATTTTTGCATCAGACACTAAGTAATAGAATACCTGCGGCTTTGCGACAGACGCCAAGTGATTGAATACATGTAGTTTTGTGACAGACTCCGGATTGAATACATGCAGTTTTGTGACAGATACCAAGTGACCAATTACACATAGCTTTGTGACAGACACCAAGTGAATAAAGACATGTAGTATATTGATAGACACCAATCGTTCCATTTCATCTTCGCCTACAGCGACGAACATGTCACTGTGCGCCATGTTCGTTGTCTGTTGAAGTAAGGGAAGTAACTATAATTGGAAACACGTGAGGCTCACGTGGAAATTTCCTTGGGATTTCCTCGCGAGCGGTGGACCTTACTGTGAGACCTTACAATTAGCGGTTGACCCAAGGAATGGATAATTATCATGTGACAGTGTTTTATCAAATCAGATTCAAGATATTTATACGCGTACATGTGAATAGGTGGCAAAGCAAAACATGTCTAATCTCATGGTAACACATCAGTTATTGGTATTCATTCTTCGGCATATGGATATGGGATGACTACAAAATACAAAATAAAGAAAACCTAACTAAATTCGACAAGTACAAATATACCCAAAAACTTTCTTAATTTGACAAATACAAAATCAATATCAAAAAGGGCAACGCAATGCGTGGGGTATTCCCGGTGACCTTGACCTTTAACCTTGAAAATCAGTAGGGATCCAGATTCTCTTAAGGACTAAGTATTACCAAGTGTGGTCAAAATGCATTGAAGGATGTTGATTCTAGAGTGTCCACAAGGATGTTACGGAAGGACGGACGGTAGCGAGGGGATAATAACTGCAAATGGTGAACACAACAGTTGAATTGTACACATAATTGTATAAAAATAGTTTCCTCAACACTGTGTTAAACACCAAATTATCTACACACTACTATGGTAATGTAAAATATGGTGAAACCACTAAAACGTTTAACATGAAAATATATATTTTCATGGAACAACCCTAAAACTATTATCACATGATTAACTCTTTTAGCTATGTGTACATAAATTGGGCATTTCTTATTATGCATACAAATATGTTTTTGCGTGTAAATGTTTATCTCACATCACTAATATACTCGAATAAACTGAGGGGCCTGGGTGGCTCAACGAGTTAGGTTGTTGAAACTAACAGCTCATACAAGCCTATCACCAAAACGGCGTGGGTTCGCGCCAAGCTTTGAAAATTACAAAAAAGGGTACACTCGACTCGGAGCCGCAAGTGATAAAGTTTACCAGGTGCTTGCCCAGGTTCGGTGGTTCTCTCCGGGTACTCCGGCTTCCTCCACCACTAAACCTGGTCGCCATGATATAGCCCAGCAGGCACACAACGTTGAATAAACGTTGAAACAACGTTGTATTCCTACGTTGAATCAACGTTGATTTTTAGTTGGATATGGAAGTTGAAACAACGTTGAAATTTCAACGTTGAACCAACGTTACTTTTCAACCTTGATTAAACGTTGAAAAATGGTTGTTTTCATGTTGAATTTGGGTTGAATAAATACGACTCCCCTTTTCCATATTGTGCACTCTTCTTGCATCTTGTCTCTTTTTCTAAGCCATATTAGAACATAGTGATTTTTTTGTTGCCTTTGTGTTCCTTAATATTCAGCTTGTATTGGTAGTTTCTATTTGGAATAAGAAGAGGTTCTTCTTCTCATCATTATTCAATTACTGGTACTGTTATTGTATACATTGTAGTAGTATATAAGGTGGGGCTAAATGAAATATTTGTTATTTCCAATGTTACTGTTACTACACAGTTCCAATCATATGTACGACAATATAGTGTAAAAAGGGGGAAAAACAAACAAAAAAACATAGAATTCTTGGAGTTAGATGTTGCATAAACTATATTTTGCAATTAACATGACAAATAGAATAGAATAAAATTGGTCAATAAAGATTACTGTTTAGGATAAAAAGTCCATAAATAGGTGATCTCCGATTTTTATGAAATTTTGCATGCAACTAGATTGTAAGGACATGCATCCACATTTTGAAAAAATAATACATGTTATAGGTTTTTGGATATGATTTATCAATGATTTATACCCCGAAAATGAATCCGATTACATCATAAAAATGTTACCTATAAATTAGAACAATAAATGTGATGTTATATTTTTTTCTACAAAAAATCTGTAGGACACGTACCTTTGGCATATAATGAAATTTCAAAAAGTTTCATGCAGTTTTAACCAAATATGTAAATTTTTTTTTTCAATATTTGGATGGTAGTCCTTACAATTTAGTTGCATGTAAAAGTTCACAAAACATCCAATAGATCCAAACATTTATGGACACAGAGGCCCGGGTGGCTCAATGAGTTTGGTCGTTGGATGTTACAACTCATACAAAGCCTATCACTAATACGGTGTGGGTTCACGCCCGGCTTTGTAAATTACAAAAAGGGTGCACTCGACTTGCAGCCACAAGTGATAAAGTTTACCAGTTGCTTGCCCATGGTCGGTGGTTCTCTCCGGGTACTCTGGCTTCCTCCACCACTAAAACTGGTCGCCATGATATAGCTGAAATATTGTTGAAAGAGGCATTAAAACACAAAAAATCAAAACCCATTTATGGACATCTTACATTGCGACATTTCAGACTTTCAGACAAAGTTCACTCATATTTGTTGTCTGTTTTAAACACATGTTTCCTACAAAGTGACCGGGTTCAACGGTATATACAAAATTAATTGGCTCAAACATTAAAGTATTGAAGACTATTGCATCATCAAAATCAATCAATCTTTATGTGTATACATTTATCATAAAATGTTCTGTTATTTAATGTATCATAATGATTAAATCAATAAATGATGTCTGACAGAATTTTAAGATCTGTTTCGTATTAAAAGTCAATTGTCTCCTCTGCCACCACCGCCTATCCTTTCTGGCACAAACTTCAAGAAATTGGTGGCACATTCGGTAATTTTTGCCTCATCTGTGTTATCCACACGTCAGAAGAACTTCTGAAAGTAAAAATAAAGATTTCTATTACTATTTCTGATATATACCTGAACACACAAGTTAATGAGTTTATTGAAGTTTAATACACATTTAGTTTAAGTGAATGGTTTCTGTTGCACTCAAATAACCACAAGTTGAAATGCTAGTCTTTATATCTGAAACATATCTGAGTTCACATAATATCCAACTTGTTCTCATTTGTTAAAGATTTTACTTGAAGAACATCAAAATGAAAAGAATAAAACTTTGTAAATAATATTACTTAAGTAAAGTCTTGAAAATCATTAAAAAAAATGACAATCTTAATAATAATCACTAACCTTTGATTAGTTTAAATAAGCATGACTTTGCAAAAGGGAATTTATCCTTCTAGCCCTTCATGTTCATCCCGGCCATCAGTCCATTACTCATACATCTGAAGAAAGAAAATCAAATACACAATGTATTATCAAAACCATTCCATGGAATTATGCGTTAAAATTGGATTGGTATAGTACTGACTGCAAACACAAAATGGACAGGATTTAACTAATAGCTACATTTGTATAATGGTTATTGTACAATGTAACTCCCATTCCCTTGGAATGATATTGAAAAATGTATGTATTATTCTGCACCTTTAGCAAACTTGACTAGGGGGGAAATTGCCTTTGTGCAGACTACTGTTTGTCACAACTACAACAATTTTGTTAATTTCTTAGAAGTCTGTATAATTTCCAGTTTGCACTTTTCACATATGAAATTTTGTGTCTAGGACCGATATTATGGTCAACTTTTTGTAATAGATCTTATAAGCCATCTTTTTTCTCCAACTTCGGTATTTGTTGTACATTTTGTAACTTATTCCAACACTCTACAACTGTTGAAAAAGTGGCTCAACAATCAGGAAACACCTTAATTTCGGTTTAATTGAAACAAATTGGTATGGCAGTTGTTGACCCATACATACTGTAAGTGAGTCAGTCGGTCTGTATGATTAAATAGTGTCTGCCGTGAAATATTGTCCTCTGTTACAATTGTTTTCTATGATAAAGTCTGAGGACGGAATAAAGTACAGAGGTGACTTCTTTTGGTCTGCTGGGGATTTTTCATTTGAAAAAGATACAATCGAACACATTTTCACAGGACAATATTATGGCTTACAGGTCAGCATGGTCAGCAAATTTACACATGTATTTTAATTCTGTATTTTACCAGCAAAAAATTTAATAAAACGAAAAAAAAGAAGGTGAACATGGGACACATATACTCTTGTCAAAATCAAAGTTGACAGACCTTTTGCGATTCTTAACACAGCCAAATTTCACAACATTTGACCAAATCCAGGGCAAACTCAAGTTATTGAAGGGAAACCAAAACATGACAGAGGGAAAGACAGCCAAACAAGGGTAAAACATAATGCATAATTGGTCATCTAGAATAAAAGTAAATGCAAACAAAGCAATTTGTCCACGGTTGAACGACAACGAATAACTACCCCAAAATAGGGTGTCCCTATCGATAGTATATACTTGCAGAAACAGTGTTTTAACATTTATAATCTGCTGTTTTTTTCATATTCATGAGTCACCTTAGCAGACAGTAAGTAGGAAGTCACAAACCTATAATATATGACACATCAAAGTAGTTTTTTTGTGCAGCCTGTTTTGCCCCCCCCTTTTTTTTTAAATTCCACAAAAGTCACAGTCCGTGCTTAAAATATAGTACATTCCTTTATGAATATGTTTGAATAAAGATGTTTCCATTTTCTAAGTAATATTATTCGCTGTAACAAAAACTGGGGAGTCAAACAAAAAGTTTACTAACCATGAACAGTGCAAGTTGCAACAGCGTAAATCAAACAACACGAGCACTGTTCTTTAACCAGAGTTTAAAACGAAAATCTTGGTGATGGTGTTTAGTGATATGCAAATTACCTCTCCAAAACAGTTTTCACCAAAAACAACACCTTCAGGATACTAAAAATATTCTGCTTCTTCGTGTCTCTGTCAGTGTGTTGATATGCGCTCTTGATATTTGAACTGCTCGGTAATGCACATGTGCGAATTTGGTTAATTCCTGTTTCTAACCCGCGAAAATTTAAAAGTGATAAAACGAAATTTTATCTAAGGATTCGATTAACAGTTCAACGCATACATGGTGGTTTCTAGTAGGAAGGAAGTCCCAGTAAGTGACTTATATTAAATTGAAACAGAGACATATTTGGCTATGATTTAAATTAAGGGATTCGTCTTAGGAAAAAAAAAGGGGGGTGCATGAAAATAAAATTAGGAAGGGGTTGGCCTTGACATGAAATAGGCATTTTGCTCTTTTTGCACCAACTTCATTATTTGCTGACTGCTAAAAACTATTTTAGCCTATCTTTCAATCTGTGAGAAATATTATTGCAACTAGTTTCCAACTGATATATGAAAATAATAATCGTAGTCACCAAAAACAAATAAATCCAGAATTATCTACCTAAAAAGGGCCTAACCCAAGAGTTTCAAATAAGCCCTCCCCCTTTAATATTGCATCTCTTTTGAACTGAGAAGGTTGGATGTTCAACGTTGAAACAACGTTGCTGTTTTCAACGTTGTTCCCACTACGTAATATCAACGTAGATTCAACGTTGCAAATTCAACGTAGACATTGTAACGTTGAAACAACGTTGAATTTTGGTTGTTCAACGTAACAACCAAATTTCAACGTTGATTCAACGTTGTTGTGCCTGCTGGGAGGTGAAATACTGCAGAAAATGGCGTTAAAACAGCAAAAATCAAAATCAAGATAAAATCGAATTAACTAAGACTGTATATGTGAACAATGCAATCATTTTGTTTACTTGAGTGTGTACAAATTCATAGTATTTTACTTATGTTGTGAATTCTAAGGTAAATTAAAACCACTTAACAGATATCAATATATGATTTACCATGCAAAAACAGACATGCATTATAAAGGTAAACACATATAATATTTGTGTATGCACACAGTTAAGCATTACTCTAAATATACCACAACACACGGTCGAGTGCACTAAATACAACAAAATAAATGTAAATGCACAATTGACAAAAGTATAACAATGAATATAATGTGTGGGACTAAAATAATGATTGTCCGACAATAATCGTGAATTATTCAGTGTTTAAAAAGTGTCGGGATAAACCAACGGTACATATGTGTTTATCTCACACAGTACACAACTACTACACATATAAATCTTATCAAGCTAAAAATGATGTATGCAGGTAAGTATGTTCTTCGATAAATATATGATCACATGCGTTTTTGTTTCTTCTTCCGGTGGGTCTAATTATATAATGTGGATTAGACCCAGCCTACAGGCGAGCATCGCATCTACGCATAGATATGTACTTATATTTCACTAGTATATGATTATGAGTCCACAGTCACTTGAAGTTTCAAAAATAACAAATAAAAATAAGAAAAAAAAACTTCAAGTGACTGTGATGAGTCAAACGTCTATCGTTTAAAAAAGTATCCTTTTCATCAGGGGGTCGTGTTGCTCTTATGTGTTTATGTACATGTTTTGTAAAATAAATGATAAAAGTTCATAACGTTAAATTTTGACATGATTATTTGTAAACATATGGTTCAAAGTCCACCGAAATGTCAATGATATAAGAAAACAAATAATAGTTTTCATAAAGAAGCATATAATCAACATTTTCACGCACAAATCAATTCATAACTCCAATAGAAAAGGCATAAAATATCGAATGTCTTACCCCATGTCTGATCCACTTCTCTTGTTGTAAGCAAACAATTTTGATCGGACCAATCGGCAATTAATCAAAATGAACAAGTAAGAGAAACCAGCTATCTCACAATCCTACGACCAACCCTGGAATACGCAGCAATGGTTTGTGATCCCACCACCCAAACCCTGATACAGACATTAGAAAATGTACAAAGAAGAGCTGCCCGCTTCGTCATAAATGTTTACACCAGCAGAACACCAGGATGCGTGACAAGCATGTTAACATCACTTGGGCGGCATACTTTAGAACAACAGAGGAGGATAAACAGACTCGTTGTGATGTATAAGATCCAGCATCAACTCGTGGACATCGACCGATACTTATACCTCAAACCTGGTGACAGCAGAACCAGAGGTCAACATAAGTTGTTCCAGGAAAGGTCCAATTATGACACTATCAGAAACTCCTTCCAAAGAACAGCACGAGAATGGAACCACCTATCAGACACCACAGTTAGGGCCAGCTCCATAGAGGAGTTCAGGGTTAACATCCAAGAACAGGTTAGCCACGCCAACCAGTAGGCCCATGTACACATGTAAATAGTTTAAGCTGTGTCATAGTGAAGTAGTTGTACATAGTCGTGAGGGAGACCAGCGGTGTGTGCCTGGCATGCCTAGTCCCGCAGAACTTAAAACAGTCGGCGACGACTCCTGTTCTACACTGGAAGAAGAAGAAGAGGATACAATGCGGTTGTACGGTGTGTGTATGATTTATTGATTGCGTTTTCAAAATTTCTTACAGAAAGACATGTACATATTAGACAACAGTCTGAGTCAGTGGGTCTTTCATGTCCAAACATCAACCTGTCAATCCTACATATATTTAAGACCAGGATGTAATGTAGCTGCGGAACCACAGCTCTGCAGGTCCTTTTGCAATTTTCTGATAGGACGGACACCGAAAAAAAAACAAAAAAGGGCCTAAAGAGCTACGGTTCTGCAGCTAGATTTAACGAAGCTGTGGGTCCGTAGTTCCTTTAAGTCCTTTTAATATTTTTTTTTGTCTTTGTGGACAAAACAAATGACCATGATAAAGAGCTACGGCTCTGTAGCTATCATAGGTTTGGTAGTCCACACTCAAAATGTTATTAACTTCAGTATTATTAGGAATATCAGTAATTATGGTGGCACATAATATATTTTAGGGGCATTTGAGAGCCCCTGCTAATATATTTCATGTTTTGTCCGAAATAATGCTCTTATAATTTTTGTCCATGTTCTACTCGTTTACTGCCTATAACATATAAGTTAACTTAACCGTTTGTAGTACTCCATAAATGGCGATATCTTGCCGATGTGTAGGCCTGTAGTTGCAAACTACCATATCGCAGAAAAATTCAACGTTTTTCACACGGAAGGACGCGTGATAGGTAGATTTAGAATTAAAGAGAAAACCATAGATATGCTGCTAAGATAGCAATTACCCTTAAACACTTTCACTGATTTAAAGCAGTTTTCTGTTATATTTGTTTCGCTCTTTTCGTCATTGTGTCTTGTAATGCTACATCATAGCAGACGATATTTTTGCATCATCGACAAACGACAAGACTTTGAATGTTTTTTTCCGTCCCATGTGTACAAAAATTTGTTTAAAAGGGTAGGCAACTGAATCAATATTGCTTTAAACAAATTATCTTTATACTCCTACAATTGCTTGACATTTGTTTTTCTTTGTTTTGAAACCATGAGCGACATGATCAACGAAATCGTGTGACGACAGCTTTAGAGGCGAAACAAGAAGGTCTAACGATTTTCCATTTTTTAATAAAATTAATCGTTTCATATAAGCCTAAAGAAGCTGTACGGTTTCCTTTCTATATTTGGGGGGGGGGTATTTGTAAACTGGCTAGTTATTTTTTATTCAAATTAAAACGCTGTTTCCTGTACTTCACTCTGTAATGATCATTTATCAAACATTAAGTATGTATTCTATAGAAATACATCTATTTTGCTAATAGATACAACCTATGTGATAGAAAATGTTGTATTTAGCCTATATATATGTGCTACAAGATGTACTTTAGTCGGAACTAACTTTCGTGACGTCATAGGCTAGGAATGTGGGGAAACCCTAGTGACATCTTTGTGAACATTGCGGAATCTCCGTCAGGAAAATCTCAACGTACTCGAGATTTATCTTACTAATTTTAAATATTTATTTAAAATACCCACTTATAAAAAATCAAAATGAATAAAAAAAAATTAAATTACATTTTAAAATATATCCATATGTACGAATATCAACACATCGTCCCCTTGCCTGAAAACAAGTGAATAAACCTGTCACGACTTCAAAACAGTCCTTTGGCTTTGCACAATTTCCAAGATATTCTTTTCACATTGCTGGGAATTGCACCGTTCAATACATAAACAATTATTCGGAAACCTACTGCAAATGGCCACCAAAGAAACGCAGGGCAATGATTGTTTACTCTGACAGTGACAGCGATCATCAATGAATGACGTGACGTAACAATACTTGTGTGACGTAAACTTAGGGGCGAAAAAAGAAGGTCTAGCGATTGTAAATTTTTTTAATCAAATAATCGTTTCATGTAAAGAAGCTGTACGGATTCCTATTTTTTTTTGTCATTTGTTAACTGGATAGTGATTTTTTTATTCTAATTAATAGGCTATTTCCGGTCATTCGCTCCGATTGTCCATTATATGCTGAAACTTAGAATCCACTTCCGGTTGGTATTGTTAGTATAATGATTCATCTCCTTACACACATGTTGCTGTTTAGCTCGCATCTTGCGATGCTCGCTATAAAAAATGGTGGACAGACAACTAACGAAAATTATCCGAAAAATGCAACAAGTTAAAGAGATGAAATAAAAACGTAGATATGAAATTTAGCTAGCACAACAAAGATATATAAAAGTACACCTGCCTACATATATAATATATTTCTTTTCCTGAGATTTCTTCTAGGTACCCTCGTTAATAAAATGTGTTGATACTGTAAATGCGGAACTGATAGAAAGTACACTGAAGCAAACATACAATTATGTGTAGCTGTTTTAATGATTTTTTTACGGCTCTCGAAATATAATTTGTTTTGCGTGCATCTAATATGTATTGGCATTTGCTCGCTTCATTTGATTAATGCATGCATTAAAAAATGCAGATAGCAATTCTTCTCTTCAAAAATGGGCTTACGATTTACGACTTATGAGTACCTACCACCACTCTTATCTTTGAGATCACATTTTAGTCGTAAGTCATACATCCTATTTATTAGTGAAACGGTCATAACTCTTAAGACTGACGACCTTTATTGAAACTGTCGTCAACTGTTCTTTTAAAGAAAGAACGAAAAACACATTTTAAATCTCAAAACATGTACCTGTTTGCGTAATATTTACACACTTCCGACGTTCGTGTGGCACTTCTTATCTATACTTACCTAAAGTTACAAAAATAAAATGCCGACTCCATATGATTTTCTCTCGATTTCCATCAGTAAATAAATTATTTATTTTCTCCCAACAATCTAAATAACTAATAGTCGAAAAGTAAAATAATTAAAAAAGTTGGGAAATCGACAAAAATTGAAAAATTAGAGAAATTATGGGTGTAATCAATATTTGCGCTTTGGGACGCTGAGGGGTCCCTATTTGTTTACCAGTTATCAATTTGCAAAATTCAAAGATCAAATTAATATTGGTCCTGGTTATTAGGCAATAAGTGTGAACGCATGTGCCGATAAAATGTTATTATTTATCAGAATGAAACCAAATTTGAAATATATAGTAATGATAAAACAGAATGCTACCATATCACCGAAACATTGTTGAAAGTGGCGATAAACACCATAACCTCTAACGATCAGGCAGATCGTGGTCGCCATAAAGTAAGTTTCATATTAATTAGGGCGACATGATGAATTGGTATTGGAAATCAGTGAAACAAACAGGATTTCATTGTACTTTTTGTGGGGTTATTGATAAATTCACCAGCATGTCAAGCCCTATAATTCTACACATGAAATGGAGTTTGTAAAATATAATAAGGAATATTTTAGCCCAAGTACAGTGTGCAGAAATACATTTTGAATTGTGGAAATCAAGTCTTAGGATGAATACTGGGTACTGTAGAAAGCTCCCAACACTCAATCCCATTAAACTTTTCATTGCTCCACAACTCTTCATACTTGTGGCAGTTAAAATGTAAAAACAGCTGTGGTTCAAGTTTATTATACACAAGGCCATACAATTTTCAATTCATTTCCTGTATCATTACACAGGTATACTATCAGTTCAGTCTTGGGACAGTTCTCTGTGTAAGTAGCAGTAAAATTCAACTATTTGAATATTCATTATTTGAAAACATTTCGGGTGGGAAGAATGATGGACGGGTGGACTAATTTAGCAACGACAGGATATGGACCGTTTTCTAGTACAAGCAGGAATCAAATTAAACTTTTTCAGAATTATTTTCTCGTTTTGGGGTTTTATTGTTCTGGACAAAAATCGAGACAAAATATGGAAATAAAATCGTACTAACTGACATTTGATTTTAATATGAAAGACAGCAGTATTGGGACATAAGTAGCAATAAATAGCATAAATATGACATGCCATAATTAGTTAAATCTAATGAAAATGAAGTAAATTTATATTGATTTAAGAAGAAAAATTGAAATAAAGAAAATTACAAATTTAATGGAAATGTTATTCATTTTTATTNTTATCCAGAGTAGGAAGGGTAGGACTCTTAATATCATGATGTAGAATTATAATGTGTGCGCAGTACGATTCTTCTAGTATTGTCCTAAGTCTATACGCTTGAAAGGGGGTAATTTAAATTTTAGTCGGCACGTTAACTGTATGATCCGTACTGACATTTATTAACCGAAAGTTTGGCCATCTCACTGTCAGTTTTGGAAGCAATGTTCCCGTAATTAGTATGTCTCTGATGAAAGTAGGGTACATTATGTTGAAATACGATGGGCAGAGAGGTAGTGTCAAAACTTCAATCTGGTGGAATTCTAAAATATCTGTACAACAAAAGAATCGTTGCCGTGAATGAGAACAAAGTAAAAACGAACACAACATGATCCCATTTTATGTTTTCAGTCAAAACTGCAGACCAAGAAGGTGATGCAGTTGTAGGAGGAATTGTGTATTGAAGGGTGAACGCCCGAGTCGTTGGCAAATTTTTAGCTAATAAAATTGCGCCCCCTAAAACTCTGACTTTATAAATTAACCAAATTATAGCTATCAAATTCAAACTAGTGAGCGATATAGCAAGAATTATTAAAATATCATTTGTTTTTGGCCAGTCGTCATCATCTATTTCTACTTCTCCATCCACTAATGACTCTGCTAAGTTTGAAAAAATAACTTGATCCTTCTTTGCTCGATTTGCCATTTTTCTCAAATTTAAGGAGTATTTAGAATCATCTGCAAGTATGTTTGACATTTTATGTTCATAAATTTTAAAAGAAGGAATTTTAATATCTATTGGATTATTGAATGATGTGTCTGCTAAGACTTTCCTTAGTTGTGAATCATTAAAGAATTGTTGTATTACAGCTAGATTGACTGGATATAAAGTCGAAATGTCCTTAGTTTCATGTTTACATAAAATAATTTTCTGATCAAACTGCATGTTATTTCCTATAACTGTACATTGGCATGGTATTGTCTTTATGCAATAATTACATCCTTTCATAATTTTATCATTACCCTTACACCTTAACGTGAAACTTGAGATTTGATAAATCAAAATTTGTGATAATGGTAGTTCTAGTATGTGTGGCTTGATTTTATTTAACAAAAATCTAAAATTACATATCTTCTTAATCTTGTCCTTATCATTCAAAAATAATGCCGCTTCACAGGTAATTTCAGCACTAGTTCTTAACATAGGGTGTAATGTGCATGTCATAAATTTCCTCCCCTGACATTGATTTAGTGCTGATTGTGATAACGCTGTATGAAATTGGTGGTTTGATGATATTATAAAATAATCATTAACATCGAATAACTGAGTTGCATGCGGTGACGAATCATTGACTGGAACTGGAAATACTAAAATCTTAAAAACTTTATAGTTTACATTATGAGGGGTAATAGGTAACTTCACTGAAATGAAAATAGATAAATTTCGTCTCATTATTGAAAATTTACCAAACTCATAATAATATTGAGGTGTTTGTCTTAAAACTTGATACCCTAAAGGTGTTAAGTGTCCTTGAACAAAATTTAGCGTCTT
This sequence comes from Gigantidas platifrons, assembly GCA_002080005.1. Classification (NCBI taxonomy): domain Eukaryota; kingdom Metazoa; phylum Mollusca; class Bivalvia; order Mytilida; family Modiolidae; genus Gigantidas; species Gigantidas platifrons. The sequence goes on along the minus strand of MJUT01006078.1, from coordinate 82,315 downwards.
TTCCATTTCCTTTGGAGGAATGAGCAAGGGAGATATTTTCCCTGTCAATAATAACGCTATTGACGATAACAATTTCCCAAGATACCTTTCGACATACTGCGACTTTTCTACTTGTTCTCCGTATAATACTGTCATTTTTGTAAATCGTTCTTGAAGTTTTCGCGTTTCATTCGTGATTTTAGCTTGTAGAATTCTGGTTAAGACCTGATTTTCTTTTATTCCTTCCATTAAATTGTCCATTCGATCATCCACCTGATTTATATATGATGATAGGTCGCCTCCATGTCTTGCCAGAGCGCGTGCTACTTTATTTTGCTGTCGCGTAAGAGCATTGATATGTCCGGCTAACACGCGGACATCATTTTCTGTGGCTGTTCCAAAGATACTTTTAGATAAATCGCCAACAAAAGGAAGTAATGCCCTTTTTGAAAATCCTTTATTTTCTGTTGTTTCAGGGATCATGTCATATACTAGTTGTCTGGTTTGAATTAAATGTCTTTGTGTTTGTTGTCTTATTGTATTTAACTGGAACAAAATCGGATTCAGGTGCGAGAGTGGAAAATCACCATTGAAATATGTGGTTTCCGTGAAGTTGTTCTCAGAAGGAATATCGACCTTCCACGTATGAATCCAATGTTCCGAAGAAAATTGTATATCTACCTGTCGTTGGAAAAGTATTCCATAATTTAACCTATGTTCATCTTCGTTTTCCCCCTTACAAGCAATTACAAGGCAAATTAGGAGATAAAAGCCATACGAATTCATACTGAGCACACCTACAAAGATAGAAATAGATTTTATAGAAAGTTTTTGCTGCCTGCAGCATAAAGTAAAAGTTAGAAAATAGTGGTGTGGTCAGTAATACCTCGCTCAGTTCTATCCCCATTGCCTTGTTATGTATGCTTATTTCGCGAGCGTTTTATTTTTATTCTAAATGATTTCTTATCTGTTATAATTCTCCATAAGTTCTAAATTGAATTTTAATGCCTTTTATTTATCTTTTCTTTTTACCTTTTCGTTTTTTATTCGATTTAATTGTATAAAACTGATCTGAAATATGTTGTTCTGGTTCCCAGGAATCTGGGAATTACCTTCCCATCTAATCAGAAATTCTCTTTTCCCTGATCTGACCCTAGTATTTAAAAGTTTTATGACGGGATAATAATTATGATCCGTATTGTTATCTTCGTTTTGCCTTGATTGACTGTTCTGACTGACCTCATCTTGATTATCGTCTTGTATATCTTGTGTAGCTCTCTCACTGTGTGCTGTCTCGTCGTTGTTTATGTGCTGATGTGTATTCTCTTGCGATGACTGTGTATTCTCTGCTTCATCAATGGGATCGAAAAACCCTTCCCGAATTTCATCCGGCGGTGGACGTATATCTCTAGGATCATTACATAACTTGAGCCTGGATATATTTACCGGAGATGAATGTTCTTTGTGTGTTGCACAATTTCTTATAACGTAAGTATCGTGATTTAACTTACTAACTATGTAATAAGGCCCTGTCCATTTTACTTCTAATTTCTTCTTTTTACCTGGAGCGATATGATCTTGTTTCAGTAGGACGTATTGTCCTCTTTTGAACTCTATGTCATATGCTCTTTGATCATGTTTTTGCTTCATTTCATCTCTTACCATTTTCAAATTGTCTCGTGCGATTTTTCTTGTGACTTCGATTTTCTTTAATATATCTTGAATATGTTCCTTTGGTGCTTTTAGAATATTTTGTTGAGGGACTAATGAAACGTCAATTGGTAATTTCATTTTTCTACCAAATAATATTTCGAATGGTGAAAACCCGGTCGTTTGTACTCCTGGTGTCATCCTAAATGCCATCATAATACTTGGTAAGTATTCATTCCAATTTTCCTGATTTTCATGACAGTATGCTCTCATGCATTGAGCTAATGTTGAATTTTGTCTTTCACATATACCATTGGTTTGTGGGTGGAAGCTACTTGTTCGTAATTTAGTTACTTGGAATATATCGCAAAGGGCAGATACCAGTTTTGACATAAAATTCTGTCCCCGATCTGATAAGATAGAAACTGGCGTCCCAAATCTAGTAAATATTTCATTATATAATACTTTTGCTACGCTTACAGCATCTTGTGATGTTAAAGGGACACATTCGCACCAGTGACTAAATGAATCAATTAATAAAAGGATATATTGATATCCTTCTTTAGTTTTTGGTAGTCCCGCCAAAATGTCCATGTGCCATCTTGCAAACACATCTTGAACTGGTAAAGGATGCATTGCTGTCTTTTTGACATGTGTATTTCTTTTTACTATCTGACATGTTTTACAGGATGTAATATAATCATAAATATGTTGATACATTCCTGGCCAAAAATACTTTTGTCTGACAGCTTCATATGTTTTCTGAACACCCATATGACATCCTGTGGCTATGCTATCATGGTATGATAATAAAATATCATTCCTGAGTGATGTTGGTACAGCTAATTGCTGAATGATATCTGTTTCTTTAACTTTCTTTCTAAGTCGCTTAGTAAACAGATGATAAAGAACGTCATTCATAATTACATATTGATTTGCTTCATGAGGAATTGCATGTGCTCTCTTTGGGTCATCTGGTAACATTTCTTCTTTCAAAAAGTTGTAAATGTGTTTGAAATATGGACATTGTTGCTGTAGCTTTATAATTTCCTTTCGTTTTTGTTCATCCATTTCATACAGTTGGGTTTTATCATTGTCAGTTTCTGTTTCCTGGTACTCTATAATATCATCATTATTCTCATCTATTTTGTCGTCCAGACTGTCAACATTTTCCTCTAAGGTATACACTTGTTTAATCATAGAGTCATCAAAAGTAATTTCTATTATTTCCCTAGGGTCTGGGATGTCTTCTATCCCACTTGGATTCTGTTCCACCTCCTCCTGTTCTGGTTTGTATGGTCTCCTGGATAAGCAGTCTGCAGTGTATTCTTGGATCCTTGTTTGTATTCCACTGTGAAATCCAAGTTTTGTAACTTAAGTGACCAACGCATTAACCTTGGATTCTGATGTTTAAAATTTTGGATGTATTTTATAGCTTGATGATCTGTGATTATTTTAAAAGGTTGACTTGTGAGGTAAACATAATAATGTTCTACTGCGTCGATGACACTTAGACATTCGAGTTCGGTAATGCCATAATTTTTTTCGCTTGGCCTCAGGGATCTTCCATTATATGATATAACATGTTCTTTATTATCATCGCCAATTTGTGATAATATATAACATATAGCTGATTTACTAGCATCACATGTTAAGATAAATGGTTTATTCATATCTGGGAATGCTAGTATTGGGGCAATTATCAGTTTTTCTTTTAAAGATTCAAAGGCGTCTTGACATTCCGATGTCCATCTAAATTTTGAGTCTTTTGCTAGCAACTTGTTTAATGGGTTTGTAATTTTTGAATAATTTTTGACAAATTTTCTATAATAATTACAAAGACCTAAGAAACTTCTGACATCATGTTGATTTCTAGGTACCGGAAATGTTTTAACGGCATCAGTTTTTGAAGGGTCGACTTTAATTCCATTTTTAGAAATGATATGACCTAAATACAGAACTTCAGGTTTTGCAAAATGGCATTTTGTTGGTTTAAGTTTTAAATTTGCTTTTTTAAATCTATCAAAAATTTGGGATAGGTGATTTAAATGTTCTTCAAATGTTTGAGACCAGACAATGATATCATCAATGTATATTGAACAAAATTTTCCCGTAAGGCCTCTTAAAATTTTATTTGTCAACGTCACAAAAAATGCTGACGAATTTTTCAACCCGAAGGGAAGTCTGCGGAATTGAAGATGACGGTCACTTGTTACAAAAGCCGTTTTATGTCGTGAATTCTCATGAACCTCGCATTGCCAGTATCCACTAAAAAGGTCCAGTACACTCATGAACTTTGGCTTGGTTTGGCCTAGGGCATCAATTATATCGTCCATTCGTGGTGTTGGTGTCTTCTGTGTTTCTGTCCGACTGTTTAATTGTCTGTAGTCCACACATAGTCTAAATTCCGGACTTTTAGTATCTGGAGTTGATTTCTTTTTCACCATTACTATAGGCGAACTGTAATTGCTGACGCTCTCTTCAATGATCCCATATTTTAACATTTCATCAAGTTGCCGATCTATTTCTGCTTTCATTTTCGGAGATGTCCGGTAAGGTCGACATTGAACCGGGGGAGAATTACCTGTCAAAATCTCGTGTTTGAGTAAGGTATTATGTCCCATTTCACTAAGATTAGTAGCAAACACATCCCTATTTTTATTCAGAAATGTCTGAAGTTTTTGTTTTTGCTGATGGTTTAATTCAGCTTGACTTAAATCAAATTTTATTGTTGATTTACTTTTATTTGCATTTTGATTTTTATTCATTTGTATATTTTTAGTCAATGCACTAATTTTATTTACACATTTGATTACTGTGCCATCATTTACAGAGAAACATCTGCCAAGAATACTATTTGACATTAATGTTTTCTCTTCGTTTGTTGTATTAATTATATTAAGATAAGACCGGCGATGTCTGTTGGCAATAATACAAGTGGGTAATGTGAGGTCGTTTTTAGAAATATAATTAAGAGGTCTGACCAGTGCACTTGTGCTGTTTACTTTAGATAATTTAACAGGAATACATTTTGTACTTTGAGGAGGTATTTTTATCTTTGATGATATTCTGATACATCCTATATCTTTTTTAACTAAGGGTATCGTTGTTTTTCCCTTATTGTTCAGTATCAATTCTTTTTGTCCGATATTAATTAAAGCTTGATTTGCTTTTAAGAAATCCATTCCTAAAATTAAAGAATTCTTTAGTTCTGGAATGATTTGAAAGTATTGATATATAACTTTTCCCTCAAAGTTTAAAGGTAATTTTATCTGACCTTTAACCACATGATTTGTTCCGCCTGCTCCTATAATACTTTTAACCACAGATTTTTGAGCTTTGTAATTACGGCAACTTGTCGCATTTAGAAATTTTTCATTTATACATGAAATTTGGGCTCCTGAATCAACTAAAGCTTTTGTATTTCTCCCTCCTAATGATATCTTTATCATATTTTGACAATGACTCGGAATGTTATAAATGGTTGGTTTTCTATTTCGGATATGCTCACCTCTGTGCCCCACAGGGGTGAGCGCGATTCCCTAATGTGTTCGCTTACTTTGTTGACATACCCTCGAAAAGTGACCCTGCCGTCGACAGTTGTGACATATTTTGTCTCGTGCAGGGCACACATTTCTGGTGTGCCGGTCCATACCACAAAATCCACATCTATCAGATGGCTGATAAATGTTCTGATTTTGTCGCATCTGTGGTCTTGGAAAACTCCGCATTTGTGGCCTCGAATTTTGAATGTAATAATTTTGTGACCTACTGTGAAAATAATCTTGTGACTTACTGTTTGGACGATTGTATTGTCGCGGTTCGAATTGTGGGGGAGTTTGGGGCGTATTGTTATTTTGCGCGGTAAATGCATCTGTTTTCATAATTTCTGGTTGCGAGATATTCGTTAATTGAGACTTTATTGCCTGTAAGTCCGATTGCATAACATTTACTGCCGATTGCAACGTATTATCTCCCGT
>MJUT01006078.1:3661-28334 GCA_002080005.1 Gigantidas platifrons | reverse complement strand
ATACCTCTTGAAATAAACAAAAGAAGACACGAATATTCCAATATACTAAAAAACATCTTGTTGAAGAGTATCGACTACACTAAGTATGTAAATGAAATAAATCGGAAATTGATATTATATAATACATATAATAATTCATGCGAATTTACCTTTTTTTCATTAGCCAAGCAGATGTGTTAATACAATGTTGGATATCAAAACAATTAAGAGAAAATGCAAACTGAGTACAATAACTATAAACTCATAAATCTGTTACCGAAGCTATATGTGAGGGATATCATTTAGTCACATATGGAAAACACTTGCATGACTCACGAAATATCATAACCCTGCACATTGTTATTGACGTACCTGTGCCATCCCAGGACAGTGTGAGGTCAAGTATTTATATGCTTGGGGTCAAAACTCTTTCTATGATTTTTCTATTAGATTTTAGAACTGTTCCGATAGTGTTGCATTTTTTTTTTTTTTCATTTTATTACAGACTTATTACCACCCATCACTCCTTTTTAGGTCTGATGCATGTTCTTCTGTGAAAGTCTTACAGTGACTGCATTAATAGAAACATTAATACCAAATTTAGAGCGAGCGGCGCGTTTACGGAATAACCTACATAAAGTACGCTCATACCAAAATAATTAAACCCTAAGGTAGCAAAGAAACAAATAAATATGAATATCGATGCAAATAATTAACAACAATTTATAAAATGTAAGAAATCTAGACCGGTAATGGGTTAAACGTACTATCCGAAAAACTGCATCTTCAAGTAAAAAGTGAAACGTTATTCAACGTCTTTATACACAAGAAATACAAGAAGATGTGTATATAATGACTGTAAAATATACAGCTTTAACCGTAAATCAAATTCACAAAGCCAAATGCGAAAATTAAAAGGTTAGGAGAACAGCACAGCCGATCTCTGGGACAGTTGAATTTTAGCTTACCAACTTGTTTACGTTGGATACAAAGTTGTCCCGAAGGCCAGACAACGCACGTACAATTTCCCGCAATATGCTAGGATCGCGGAATTTTGGAACGTAAAGTTTTACACTGACAAATATGCGAACAAAGAAACATATATCATTTAATAGAAATTATCTAACCAAGAATATTGCGATATTCAAACACGGAATTAAAATCCGAGTTGTTTAATAATTATTCTACGTCGAGGAACGATAACTCTTGTCTAAAATATGAATTTCCTGTTTGGCGGAAAAAATAAACATTCCCGATATCTGATGAAAATAAGCATCAGCAGATACAAAATTGTGGTTTTAAACATTCATCAACCATGAAAAATATTTCGGTAATACTCATAGATTAACAATGAACTTCAACACACCTATTTTCATAACACTACCCCCCACCCCCCTGAAAGAATCAATTTCGTCCCCGAAATTATATTTAAATTCAGGATTAATTTTGAAGCCGAGGAATTCCCCTGCTTGATGCATCAATTTGATCATTAGTTCATGAAACTAGAAAGCATAAATAATTTCATCAAATATGAATAACTTTCAAACGTATTACTCAACAATTATTCACTTATATAGAAAAAATATATATAAGTGCTGAGGCATTCACCCCCTTTAAGCACTTAAATAGATAATGAACTTTAGAAGAAATAAAAATCATATACAATGATAAACAATACCACATTAAGTATTTTAAGTAAACATTCATTTCAATAAAAAGTTTCTAGAAAAGTCTCTTTACAACACTTTTCAGTTTCTTGCATGGGGGTTCTTCTGTTCTAAGTCTATCCTGAGCATGACTCTCTAAGACACGGAGTTTCCTTCTCAAAGTCTCTATCTCGTTGTCCTTATGTTTCACCTTCCTCTCTAAAACTCTTACATAATCATTTTTCTTTTGTACTTTTGTTTTTAATTTGACATTTTCTTCTGTCTTCTGGTTTAATGTGGATTCCTTCCTTGCTATAAAATCAGCAAATCTATTTAAATAAGGGTAATAACAAAATTACCGAACACCGAGCAATCTTTGAAAGGGAAATTCAAAACTCATAAATCAATAAACAGAAAAAAATCTGTCAACAACCGGGAAACTGGGAAACCGCAATGGCCTTGACTTGCTACAGGCATTTCTAAAGAAATGGTGGATTGAATCCGATTTTACGGCGCCAGTTCCGACTGATGACTTCCTTTCATCACATTAAATTCTGCCTTCAGCTCTTTGTAGGACTGGAATTCTTCATCAGTCTGACACGATGTTTCTGTACAGATTGGTAAACATGTATTAAACTCTGTATATTCTTCCATGATTTCAATCTCTGGTTCTAAATTAAGCGAATTTGCCACCCTCGAAGGAATTGCATCACATATGGAAGTATCAATTCCAATATTTACATAGTATGGGTTCTCTGACACAACTAGACAATTGGTTTCATCTTCACCGTCTCTCACCATCTGAGTGTGCTTCTGATATGTCTTTGCATGTTTGTTTAATATTTTCAAATTTGCTGCCCTAAAATGACATAAGGAGCAGTGGTATGGGACCCTGGCCTCTTCTATGTTGTCTACAATCACATGCCATATTATTTCCCTCTTCTTCTTCTGCACATCAGCAGATCAGCCTGACCAGTTGCAGATAAATTCCTCTGACATCTTATTACTGAAATAAATTGATTAACATAAGTTTTTATATGACAATAACTGACAGTAGGTACCTTGAATTGGCCTGAATGTCATCTATTGGATCTTCTTGCGGACATCTTGAACCCAAACAGGTACATCATCAGGTAAATACAATTTCAATTTATCATGGTGAACAGTTTCCACCTCCCTTCTTTTTTCTATCTTATATAACACAGGGCTCAGAATACCCGTCACTACATAAGGGCCAGACCATCTTTCTTCAAACTTTTTGAAGACACTATAGTACTTATACACAAGTGAACCATTCTGAAATTGCGTCTGTGAAAGACGAGTATCATAATTTTTCTTTTGAGCCACAGCGCTCACATTCAAATTCTGTCTAACCAAATGATAAATTTCCTCAAGCTTATCTTTGACTTCAGATCTATAAGTATCATGATCAACACCATTGACCTTCGGCAATGGAAACATCAGTGAATTTGGCATTAAAACTTCACGCCCAAACATAAGTATGTTTGGGGAAAAACCACTTGCTGGATGAGGGGTGTTTCTATAAGCGGACATAAGTATGTCTATGTAACAATCCCAGTTACTTGCATTCTTATCCACAAAACTTCGAATCATCTTCCCCAATGTTCCATTAAATTTTTCTATAATACCATTAGAACATGGTCCAAATGAAGTTATCCTAGTTGTTCTTATATCAAACAACTTGCATATTTCAGCAAATAATTCACTCCCACAATTTTTTCCTCTATCCGCGTGAAGCTCAAGGGTTGTACCAAATCTGGATATAAATTCATGGACAAGTTTCTCTGCAACGACCTCAGCTTGTTGGTTTGGAAGTGGGTACGCTTCCATCCAACGGGTAAAATGATCTCCGATCACTAGTATGTATTTATTATTCTTATGACTTTTAGGTAGAGGTCCAATGATATCAATACCAACTCTGTCCATTGGATGACCAACTAAGTACTTCTGCTTCGAAGTTTTAGGCTTCTTGTTTAAAGACTTAAACCTATTGCAAATGGAACAGCACTTCACATGAAAGTTTTGCTTAACTTTTGCAAGAGTTTCGGCAACAACAAAATGTGCAGCATAACATGTGTCATGACAAGATTTCACAATTTCTTTTCTTAAGATCTGAGGAAAAAGCATCTTATGTGAAGTTTGAGAAGAATTGGAAGAAACATGTTTTTCATAAATAACACCATGTTTTTTTCTCCAGCAAATTAAAATTTAGCCAATAAACTCGAGCAGCAGGATTAAATGAAGCAGCTTCATCTCTACTGGGTGTTTGTTTATCATTATCAAACCATCCATGCACAATTTTAAGGTCTTTTTTTCAACATCTATATAAGAATAACCTGTTAACCAATTACATGATACTGGATTCCTGTTTTGACTTCCAGTTACAACTCTAATACAATCATTCCCCTGACCAAGGTTACCAACATCATCAATGTTGTTTTCAAAATCAGACCATTCATCACTCAAAGAGATACAAATGTTACAATTATCATCTGGGTTCCCATCTTGTTGATGTATGCAAAGAGGTTGATCATCTTTTCTAGAAAGAGCATCATCATTTTGGTGCTTGAGACCAGCACAATGCTAATTATATTGTGATAAAGTTTCCAACCACCTGGCTAATTGCCCTTGTGGGTCTTTAAATCTAAAGAGCCATCTTAAGGAACCATGATCTGATCTTAAAAGGAAATTTCGTCCAAGAAGAAAATGACGAAATTGGTGAATAAATGTAATTACAGCCAAGAGTTCACGCCTAGCCACACTGTATCTTTGCTGTTTTTTCAAGTTTTTTAGAACCATATGCAATGACTTTCTCTTTATCACCTTGCAGCTGAGAAAGTACACCACCTAAACCAATATTAGAAGCATCTGTGTCTAGTATGTACATTCCTTCATGCAAAGGATAAGCTAATATAGGGGCATCGCACACAGATTTCTTTAAAAACAGGAAGGAGTCCTGACATTCAGAAGACCATTCAAATTTAGTATTCTTCTTTGTTAATGAACTGAGTGGTGAAGCAGCTTCCCTAAATTTAGGGACAAACTGACGATAATAATTGCAAAGTCCAAGGAAGCGTTGAACCTCTTTGACTGACTCTGTGACCTTCCAGTTTTTTATTGACTCAATCACCTTAGGGTTTGGTTTAATACCATCCTTACATACCACATGACCTAAATAGACAACTTCGTCCTTAATAAATTCACATTTAGAAGATTTTAACTTCAAGCCAGTATTTTTCAACCTGGATAAAACTTCATTCAACTTCTCAAAATGGTCATTAAGACTGGAACTATATAGAATAATATCATCAATATAGATTAATAAAGTCTTCCACTGAATTCCACGGAATATAAGTTCCATGCACCTTTGAAATTTAGAAGGAGCATTACATAAGCCAAAGGGCATCTTTGTGTACTCAAAGAGACCATATTTTGTTATTAATGCAGTCTTATGCCGATCTTCAGGAGAAACTTCCAGCTGCCAATAACCAGACTGTAGGTCCATTACAGAAAATACAGAAGCATCAGCTAGAAAGTATGGACACATGGACATTTTAGGTAGAGGGTATGCATCCTTAAGGCAACAATCATTCAGGCGTCTGTAGTCAATACATCAGCGTACAGACCCATCTTTCTTCCTGAAATGACAAACAGGAGAAGCCCAACTAGATGCAGTAGGTTTCACTATACCAGCTTCTACTTGTTCAATTAGATATTTTTCTTCCTCCCCTTAAAACCTTGAGGCGTTCTCCTCAAAGGTTGACGAATAGGTTTTGCTCCACAAGTATCAATTTTATGTGAAAGAACAGAACAAGAACATAAATCTTGCTTATTCTTAGCAATGGCATCGCTATTTTTCAATAAAACTTCAGCCAATTTAACTTTATGCTTGTTGTCAGTAAGTTTTTTAGCACTATGTTCATTCAATTCTAACAAATAATCCGGTAATTTGGGAATTTCGGCCTTTATTCCCTCATCACTATCGTCTGTAGAAATTTTGAAACAAGTCCAATCATCTGGAACCAGTGGAAAATAAGAAATTCCAGTCTTTTCAGGAAAGACAGAAGGAGTAGCTGACATATTCATAAGAGGGTCACTCACAAGATCATTACTAAAGTTCTCAAAAGATAATACTGGATGCAGTTCACCAATCAAATAATTCTGTTTTATCTTGATTGGAGAATTTTCAAGATTAACAACTCCTACTGGAACAATGTTTTCATAAGGATCAACAAGGCATCTAGCTATCAAAACATTTCTCTCTTCCTCAAAAACTGGCTCCACACTACAAAATCTAGTGTCTAAAACCTCTAAATTAACACTCCGACCTGGTAAAATCACTTCACTATTTGGAGGAATAGTCACTGTCTCCCTCAAAAGAACACGGGCCACCTGATCTGCTTTACGAATGACGTCACAATTGACCCATTCGCATTGAACCTCTAAGCCTCTTCTTGTATTAATAGTGATATATTTGTCATCAATAATGTCGCAGCCCAAAAGATATATAGACCATTCAAACTGCATTGATCCAATCTTAATCACAACATCGGCAACCCCTGAAGTTTTCCTTTTCCTTCCAGCCTCTGCAACAATCAGGTTCCTCTTAGCCTGGTAAAGACGTGGACGATCACCTTCAGGAATACGGTCATAAACGGACTCACTCATAACCGTCACCTCAGCACCAGTATCAACAACAGCATTTACCACCTGGCTATTAATTTCAACGGGTACCTTCAATGTTACCGCTCTAACTCTATCAATGGCAATATCTAAATCTCTCCATTCGGAGTCAACTTCATCAAAGAAAAGACTATTAGTACAATCATTAGTGCTATTCAATTCAGAAACTCCGGAAAGTTTCGAATTTTGACATTTAAACTCCTTTCTTTCAGAGATTAATTCCTTCCCCTTAGAGAAATCATTACCAGTATCACAAGTTCCATGAATTTCATCTCTAGAATTTGTAGTATTCTGACAAATACCATCAGAGTCCAAATAAACAATATTTGTTACCTGGGCTAAGGCTTGGCCGTCAGGCTTAGCCTATTCTAATTTAAAAGTTTCTCATCAGAGCTATTGTTTCGTCTTCCACATCTACCAGTGTCACTCTGATCACCTTGGGTTTTCTTGTCTTGATAACTCTGTTTGTAGTTATCTTTATCGTCTTTGTTCAAAGAACAAAACCGGCTGGTATGGCCTTTCTGATGACAACTGTAGCATGTGAGATCACTATACCTGAGTTTCTTAGCACTATGACCATTATTGTCCTTACCACCTTGTTTGCCAATGTGCCTTTCTCAGACTGCAGCGAGTTTGCTGATTTCACCTGTTAGGCTATTAACCATCTTTTTGGTCATCTGGTCTAGTCTGTCTTCTGTAGCATACCGCCTATCGTTACCATGGTTACTAACCTTTCTTATATCAGACTCTGGCTGACTCTCAGTATTGTCTTCCTCTATATGTCTGATGTTTGTCTAACGTTTACCTCCGATTTTACAGCATTCCTGCCATGTCACTAAGCGTAACGTCTCGTCTATTGTCATAGGACATTTTGTCCTGACCTCACATGAGAGCGTTTGATCTGGTAGTCCTCTCAAAATGTTCTCAATAGTGAGAGTGCTTACCAATTCGGGAGGATTAAGCTGTGGATAAGCTTTATTAACTAATTCCTCTACTCAGGAGACAAACTCTACCAACGTCTCTTTCTGTAATTTTCTGACTAGATTCAGATTTTCCCTGTACTGTTCAGGTAGCAGATAGTCACCAAAACGCTGATTCAATGAAAAGTACAATGTTTGTATACTACCGTGAGTGTATGTTGGTAATTCAGTGACAAAAGTTAGGGCCTCGTCCTTCAGACTGCACATTAGATGTTCTACTTGTTTTTTTTTAATCCCAGTTAAACTGTTTCACCCCTATCTGGAAGATAGCCCAAAAGCTCTGGAAGTCTGTCTTACCATTACAAAAGGGTAATCGGAACTTTGGCTCATCTGAATGATTGGTTCCAATATTACCTGATCTCCTTGAATTGAAGCTGATTTGTGCTACTGGTTCTCCATAACTATTATGATTATATGAACGTTCACCTGCCGGTATGAAACCTCTTGTATCATAGAAATCGTTAGGAATTCTTCTAGAATTTCCATGGTCATAATCATACCTTCTTGTGTCGGCGTTACTCTGCAAATCAGAACTAGCCCATCGTACGTTCTGAGTATATTGACTCGTATGTCTCTGTTCAAGTTCACCTTTTAGTCCACTGTTTTCTGTTTTTGTACCTCTAAGCTCTTGGTGTAACCTGACAATTTCATTTTTTAACTCACTCACCTCTTGATAGTTTTCTTCACTTGCATCGTCAAGCTTCTTTTCTAAGAATGAAACCTCATTTCTAGCGTCAACTAGTTTTTTCATGGATTCATATAACTCCATTTTAGTATTGACTAATTCATGCTCAGTCTGACGTAAAGTATTTTCTGTGTGGTTCGACTTAGTACTTACATCTTCCAACTGGATTTTAAGTGTTTCAATTTTCAATTCTGATGCTATCTGGTGCATTATTTACTGTTGTCTCTGTATTTAATGCACTGTCACTTTGACAACTTCTATGCACATCTGACAAACTTACCAAGTTTGGAGTAACTTGCGTCTCATTCCCAGAGTCCATAATTACCTGATCATCTGTACCAGTTGGTAATGTACCATTTCCCTCCTGCAAAACATGATACCGTGCGATGACACCAGGGCGAGAACTGCTGTGGGGAATAGACCTGTCCTAATGAGTTATTTTACTACTCAATTAACAAACAAATAAAAATCTCTACAAAACTAGTATACCTGAACTATTCAGTTCTAGGATACACTGGATAAATCACTTCAAACTGTACACCCGAACTATTCAGTCCTAGGGTACAAAACTATAGTCAAATGTATTCTCGTAACCAAACGAATTCTCGCTTCCGGTTCAGAGATATTGCTTCAAACTATTCAGTTTTTCCACAATGAAAAAAATAAAAACATGCAGCTACCACTTTCAACATCAATCAACAACAATCTCTACAAACTATAAATGTGAGAAATAGGTAAGTCGCTGCCACCTCTTGAAACGAGAACGGGAATACCGAGCGGAAAACTATAATGGAAACAAGCGTGGAGGCTGCATGTGTAAAACACGATATACAAATAAAATTTGTATTATGCAGGAAAAGTTTTCAATCTACGCCAAAGTTCAAATTCACAATGATCAAGTAAAAGAACCTACATAATCTCAGTGTTTAGATAAATAAATATGAATATCGATGCAAATAACTAACAACAATTTATAAAATGCAAGAAATCTAGGCCGGGAATGGGCTAAACGTACTATCCGAAAAACAGAACCTTCAAGTAAAGAGTGTAACGTTATTCAACGTCTTTATACACAAGCAATACAAGAAGATGTGTATATAATTACTGTAAAAAATAAAGCTTTAACCGTAAATCAAATTCACAAAGTCAAATGCGAAAATTAACAGGTTGGGAGAACGGCACAGCCTATCTCTGGGACAGTTGAATTTTAACTTACCAACTTGTTCACGTTGGATACAAAATTGTCTTGAAGGCCAGACAACGCACGTACAATTTCTCGCAATATGCTAGCTTCGCGGAATTTTGGAACGCAAAGTTTTACACTGACAAATATGCGAACAAAGAAACATATATCATTTAATAGAAATTATCTCACCAAGAATATTGCGATATTCAAACACGGAATTAAAATCCGAGTTGTTTAAATAATTATTCTACGTCAAAGAACGATAACTCTTGTCTAAAATATGAATTTCCTGTTTGGAGGAAAAAATAAACATTGCCGATATCTGATGAAAATAAGCATCCGCAGATAAATAATTATGGTTTTAGACATTGATCAACCATGAAAAATAAAAGAGATTATCTCGGTAATACTCATAGATTAACAATGAACTTCAACACACATATTTTCATAACAGCTGAAAAGATATATAAATAATATCCTAAAATTAATTCATTCACAAGATATGTGACTTAAGGTGGTACCTAACACTACAGGGAGATAACTCTTTAAAATCAATTGAACGTTTTGATCATATGACATTTGTATGCAGATTTCAAGCATCTCGGTGATCAAATCCACAGAGAGAAAAGCTGCTATGTGGCTAGTGAATTTATAGCTCTAAGTCTGTTGGTTGGAATTTGTTAAAATTTTAATATTTATTACAGTGGATATATTCAAACATACTGCCACAAAAAATTTGAAAATTAAACGAGCAGATAAAATTTTACCTGGAGTGTATGGTACTACCTTAAAATGATGTTTTTTTGAAAATAGGGGGGATGACAAAGTATGTCGGTTGTCCTTTTCGTCGGTTGAAAAATTCTGAAACATAGACAGTGTTACCTAGTATTAATATTCAAATTACATAAGGATTTTAGAAGAAAATGAATGACACAATTTTTAGATATCATTGTTTTCTTAATAAAAAAAAGGTTTTTAGGATTTTTTTTTTCTGACTTAATTGACTATCCTGCTTTTCCTAAATTGGACAGTATGACACATGTAAATATGGAAATTATTAAATTAAATTTAATATAATGGAATCAGTTAATGTTCATATAAGATAGTCACATTATAAGGAGATAAAGATAGAGTTATTCCGCAAAATGCACTCATATTGACTCAAAATGGTGGGGTTTTTTTTGTAAAAAGGGGAGGGGTGAAAAAGTTCGCCGGTTCTCTGTTTTGGTTCGTTGAAAAATTCTGAAACTTAAACAGTGTTACCTAGAATTGTTCTTTATATTGCATGATTTTTTTTTAGACAAATTAAACGACACATTTTTTCTATAATTATGACTACTTCAAAAACATTTTTTTTTGCCTTTGTATTTTACGGCATTTCTTGGTAAAATATTATACTTTTCATCTTAAAAAATTGCTAATTAAAAAAAATATCCATAGTTTTCGTGTTAATTAGCTGGAACTGGTATCATACTTTCAAAATAAGCTGAACTATTTAGTAAATTATTTCTATTACCTCTCAAAAAGGGAAAATCAAGCATTAACTAGCATTCTTGTCATCTAAGGCTATACCTTCGATTTAAGGGGATGTTTAAAATGGAAGTGTGTAGAATCCATTGGTTAAAATCTTTTGCTTTTTTAATATTTATTAGGTAATAGCATAATGTTTCACACACAAAAAAATCTAAAAAAAATTAAGAGACAGAAAAATGTTGGAGTCAGGTGTTGGGTACCACCTTAAACCTCTAGTAATGTTGTTGAAAATGTTGATAGAATTATAACTATAAATAGTTTCTTCCATTTATTATTTTGATAAATTCGTGTCAGATAATAGAAACACCCGACACATGTCAACAGAGAAATTGTTGTTATTATGTTATTATGCTATGCATTATTTTATCCATTTTGTTATAATTTATTACATTATTCAAGCCCACAGAACCACAAGACTTTATAACTTTAAAAAGATACTAGAGATCATAAAAAACATTATCCTCAAGATAAGAACAAATACGGGGTAATTAAATGATGAACAAAATACCACACTGTCCGGCTATGGGTATGGAGCTTAACGCCACTTTCAACAATATTTAGGTTATATCGTGGTGGTCAGTTTTATTGGCAAAGGGAAAAGCACCGACCTGCAGCAAATTACTAACAAACTTTGTCAGGTAATATTGTATAGAGTTCACCTAGCCTGAGCAGGATTAGAACTCACAACGTTAGTGTAACCACACTGTCAGAACAGTTCTAAAATATAATAGACAAATCGTACAGACACAATCGATATCCTTAACATACAAATACCAGACATTGTACCGGCACGTCAATAAAAGTGGCGGGTTTAAGCTAGTCTTATGTGCTCAAACCTAACTAATCTTAAGCAGTAGAAACTACCCTTCTGAATTTTAACCCATAGTCTGCCACACATAATTACATTATTTAGGAAATAATTTTAATAAAGATATGTCTAATTGTATCTAATGATCATGCCCTTGCCGAGACATTGATCACCCGAAGGTATAAAACCCTCTGTGACGCGTGTTTAGAATAACCTTCATCGGGTACGATCAGTGTAAAAGTATTAGAGGCCAAATGATTTTGGGAGCAAGAAAATAAAAACATCGGAGATTAATAGTCCACCAGCAGAGTTATCGACTCAGTGGTTCTAATAATGAACGTCTTCCCACGATGGCGGACGTGGAATCGGGTAAGAATCTTTTTTGTCGATTAAATTGTTTCTTTAATGTATTTTAAATGGCACATGCATCGGTACGATAGTAATATATGAATTTATCACAAGGAAATCACAAATTAAGACTGACAAATGTATATGAAAGAGAAAATCCGATTTTAAAAAATCGCTAAGATGACCATAACTGAAAGCTGAGATGAGCGTAATTGCAGTTTTCAGCTACGGTCATCTTAGCGATTTTTTAAAATCGGATTTTCTCTTTCATATACATTTTTCAGTCGTAATTTGTTATTTCCTTGTGAAAAGTTCAACTATTACTATCGTACTAATGCATGTGTCATTTAAAATACATTATAGAAACAATTTAATCGACAAAAAAAGATTCTTACCTAATTTCATGACCGCCATCTTGGGATGACCGTAATTTACAGTTACGGTCATCAGCTTTACCCCAGTGGAAAGTGTTTTTTTCCTTGTAGCTAATAACAAGAGTAATCGCTTGCCTGAATACATTTTGACTTAATGTTAAGTCCTAAATGAAAATACAAAAAAAGTTGAACTTCATAATATTGATTACGGATTTATGAATATAAAAAATAATAAAACATCAATCAAAGATAAACCGGAATTTCGTTGTTTCAATAAACGTTAGAGAATACCGAAAGGCAATCAAAATTGACTATCCAGACAAAATGACAACATAGGGTACACAAAACGAAGACAAACAAAACAAAAACACACCACAATGTGGGTGTGGTTGGTGGGTGTGGTGGGTGCTTTTAATCTGCTTTATGCTATGTCCATATGCTTACCAATCTTTCGATTTGAGTGTACCTGGTAAACGTTATTCTAGAAACGCGTTGTCCCAAATAAATTTCATATCTACGCTTTTATTCACAGCAAGCTATTAGACTACCTTTCTGGAANCAACATAGGGTACACAAAACGAAGACAAACAAAACAAAAACACACCACAATGTGGGTGTGGTTGGTGGGTGTGGTGGGTGCTTTTAATCTGCTTTATGCTATGTCCATATGCTTACCAATCTTTCGATTTGAGTGTCCCTGGTAAACGTTATTCTAGACACGCGTTGTACGCAATAAATTTCATATCTACGCTTTTATTCACAGCAAGCTATTAGACTACCTTTCTGGAAAACAACTAAATTGTTAAAACAACAAACTATATAGCAAGTTATTGGAATACAGCTACCTTTCAGGAACACAACTAAATTGGTAAAACAACAAACTATGTAGCAAGCTATTAGACTACCTTTCAGGAACACAATTTAATTGTTAAAACAACAAACAATATAGCAAGCTATTGGACTACAGCTACCTTTCAGGAACAAAACTTAATTGTTAAAACAACAAACTATATAGAAAGTTATTGGACTATAGCTACCTTTCAGGAACACAACTTAATTGCTAAAACAACAAACTATATAGCAAGCTATTGGATTACAGCTACCTTCCAGGAACACAATTTAATTGTTAAAGCAACAAACTGTATAGCAAGTTATTGGATTACAGCTACCTTTCAGGAACACAACTTAATTGTTAAATCAACAAACTATATAGCAAGCTACCTTTCAGGAAAACAACTTAATTGTTAAAACAACAAATTATATAGCAAGTTATTGGGCTATAGCTACCTTTCAGGAACACAACTTAATTGTTAAAACAACAAATTATATAGCAATTTATTTGACTACAACTACCTTTCAGGAACACAACTTAATTGCTAAAAGAACAAACTATATAGCAAGCTTTTGGATTACAGCTACCTTCCAGGAACACAATGTAATTGTTAAAGCAACAAACTATATAGCAAGTTATTGGATTACAGCTACCTTTCAGGAACACAACTTAATTGTTAAAACAACAAACTATATAGCAAGCTACCTTTCAGGAACATAACTTAATTGTTAAAACAACAAATTATATTGCAAGTTATTGGGCTATAGCTACCTTTCAGGGACACAACTTAATTGTTAAAACAACAAACTATATAGCAGGTTATTGGACTACAGCTACCTTTCAGGAACAGAACTTAATTGTTAAAACAACAAATTATATAGCAAGTTATTGGGCTATAGCTACCTTTCAGGAACACAACTTAATTGTTAAAACAACAAATTATATAGCAATTTATTTGACTACAACTACCTTTCAGGAACACAACTTAATTGCTAAAAGAACAAACTATATAGCAAGCTTTTGGATTACAGCTACTTTTCAGGAACACAGCTTAATTGTTAAAACAACAAACTATATAGCAAGCTACCTTTCAGGAACATAACTTAATTGTTAAAACAACAAATTATATTGCAAGTTATTGGGCTATAGCTACCTTTCAGGGACACAACTTAATTGTTAAAACAACAAACTATATAGCAGGTTATTGGACTACAGCTACCTTTCAGGAACAGAACTTAATTGTTAAAACAACAAATTATATAGCAATTTATTGGACTACAGCTACCTTTCAGGAACACAACTTAATTGCTAAAACAACAAACTATATAGCAAGCTATTGGATTACAGCTACCTTCCAGGAACACAATTTAATTGTTAAAGCAACAAACTATATCGCAAGTTATTGGATTACAGCTACCTTTCAGGAACACAACTTAATTGTTAAAACAACAAACTATATAGCAAGCTATTGGACTACATCTACCTTTCATGAACACAACTTAATTGTTAAAACAACAAACTATATAGCAAGGTATTGGATTACAGCTACATTTCAGGAACACAACTTAATTGTTAAAACAACAAACTATATAGCAAGTTATTGGACTAAAGCTACCTTTCAGGAGCACAACTTACTTGCTAAAACAACAAACTATATAGTAATCAGAAATTTGTTGTACCTCTGTTTTCTAGTGGGGTTTCATCCATAATATTCCTTTCATAGCAGTTGCCAAATTTCTTTTCAGATGACAGGAAGGAATGAAACAAAAATTTGGATAGTCATAATCCAGTTGGTTGCGATTGTACTTTTTTTTAAATAAAAACAAATCTAATTTAATTATTTATCACGGTTACCTAAATGACAGTAAATTTTACTTTTGGTTCAATTTGAAGGATTTAAATTGGCGCGAAGAAACCCTTTAAGGTTTTGAATTTCAACTCGTTCTGATTAGATTCTGAAATACAATTAAAGTTTTGATGCATATATAAAACGACCACACATTTACTGCACTGTGTACAATTGTTGTGGTATATTACACCCATATCTTACTAGTCATGAAGTGTGTTCTTCTTTGTATCTTGTTGCTATGACGACCATTTTCAGTGGTAGAAAAACAACAAAGTTGTTGGAATAACATTATAATTTCGCGCATATCATATATAACATCATATAGTAGGTATTACATACATCGCATGGCAATGGCTGCGAACCTACACTCCATCATAGACAGCAAAGCAGTAACGTTCGAAGAGAACCAACAAACTACCCGTTTGACGTCTACCAATCAATTCGTTGTACAAATAATAATTTCCTACAATAATACTTTATTTCAAGAGTAATACATGTTATAGACATGTCAATGCATTTTACATGCACACCATACATTTATATTTTACTTAAATAATATAATTAATGTTAATAGCGAAGCATGATACAATAGGATGTTCGGGTGGCTCATTGATTTAGGTAGTTGGATCTAACAACTCATGCAAGCCTATCACCAATACGACGTGTGTTTTTTCCCGGCTTTGTAAATTACAAAAAGGGTGCACTCGACTCGCAGCCGCAAGTGATAAAGCTTACCAGTTGCTTTCCCATGGTTGGTTGTTCTCTCCGGGTACTCTGGCTTCCTCCACTACTAAAACTGGTCGCCATGATATAGCTGAAATATTGTTGAAAGTGGCGTTAAAATACTAAAAATCAAAAATCAAATCATGATGCAATAATCTGGAATTTCTTTTTTTTTCAACAAGAGTCAAAAAATGTATGAAGATTGATAATCTCGCTCTTTTATGACATACACTGACAATAACTAGATCAAATAATATTACAATTCCTTTTAATGTAGTCTATAAACTAGGGTTAATCTTGTTCAGACATAGATAGCATTAGTCGATATCCTTTTAACACCCTTTGGTTTACATGCTCTCAAAACTATTGAATTATTTGACTTTCCAATCTTTGACCTTGAACGGACCATGCAGATTATGTCAGAAACGCGTCATGCGCACTGCATTTGATATCTGCATTTTTACTATGCCACAATGTGACAATGAACTAAATGTATTACCAAGAATCTTGATTCTAGAGTACAGTTTTGTTTTTCAAAGAAAGGTTTGATCGTTTTGTGGGCGTTTATTGTCACTTTCAGCCTCATGGAGTATGTTCTTGCAGGTCTTCAGTGGGAGACATGCATAATTTACCTAGATGACATAATTGTGTTCTCTAGAACATTTGGGGAGCATGTTACCAGTCTCTAAAGTGTTTTTGGTCGTATGAGAGATGCGGAATTAAAAATAGCTCCCAAGAAATATGTTTTGTTCCAGACCAAAGTAACCTTCTTGGGTCATGTTGTAACCAGTGAAGGAGTATTACATGATCCATCAAAGCTTGATACAATAGAAACCTGGCCAACTCCTGACAATGTAAAGGATGTGAGAAGTTGGTGGGGAACCTGCAGATATTTTCGAAGATTTATCAAAGACCTTTCTAAAATAGCTAGACCCCTACATAGACTAACAGAGAAAAATGTAATTTTTAAATGGACACAGGAATGTGAAGATTCCTTTAATATATTAAAACATGCTTTTACCTCAAGTCCAATTTTAATAAACCCATGTCTAGAAAAAGAGTGTATTGTAGACACTGATGCCGGTGGTACAGGAAAAGGAACTGTTCTTTCCCAGATTGGTGATAATGGAAGGGAGCATTTCATTGCTTACTACAGCAAATCACTGTCTAAACAATAACGCCAATATTGTGTGACCAGGCGTGAACTCTTAGCCATCGTCCAGGCAGTTAGACATTTTAACCACTATTTATATGGGGTACCCTTTCAATTGAGAACTGTCCATGGAGCCCTTACATGGCTTCTTAACTTCAAAAACCCAGAGGGACAACTCGCACGATGGTTAGAAGTTTTAGGAACATACAATTTCAACATAAAACATAGGGCAGGGCTCAAACATGGCAATGCAGACGGTTTGTCCAAGAGACCATGTGTTGAATAGTCATTGCGATAAGAGAGACGAAAATGAAATACGTTTAATGAACTGCCCTGCAACCAGATATACTAGTAAAGCAGGAAATGATGATGCTGAAAACAGTGACCTATCAACCAATTGGGTTGAAAGTAAAACCACAAATGAACTACAACAAGACCAGTTAAATAACCATGTTGTAGGGATAGTACATGAATGGTTGCAATCAAAGCAGAAACCAGCATGGGTAGATATTTCTCACTTAAGTAAAGTACATAAAACTTACTGGGGCCAAAGGGACAGATTTGTAGTTGTGGAAGGTATACTTTATAGAAAATGGACCAATACCACCACCAATGAGATCACCATGCAGTATATGTTACCTTATTTGTATAGAAACCAAGTTTTGGAACTTTTGCATAATGACCAATTGGCAGGGTACCTAGGTTTTAGGTGCACCTTGGCCAGAGTTAAACATATATTTTATTGGGCAAGTTACACAATGCTTGTTGAAAGATGGTGTAAACGTTGTAAGGAATGTCAAATTAGGAATCAGCCAACCCGTCGTTCCAAAGGTAAAATGAAAACCTATGCTGTGGGAGAACCACCAGAAAGAATATCTTTAGACATCTTGGATCCAGTATCCCAAACCTATAAGGGAAACAAGTACATTCTTGTTGTGACTGACTATTTCATCTGGTTTGCTGAGGCATACAGTGTACCTGATATTGAGGCTACTACTGTAGCAGATAAACTGTTGACAGAATTTAGTTGTCGTTATTGTCTACCCCTCCAAATACACACTGACAAAGGAATACAGTTTACATCAAACATATTTATTGAGATGTGTAAAATGTTACACAAAAGTAAGACCAGGAACAGTCCGTGCCACCCCCAAAGTTCAGGTCTTGTTGAAAGACTTAACACAACAATTGAAGATATGGTCAGTAAATTTGTTTCTAAGAACAAAAAAGACTGGGATCTTTATTTACCCTATTTAATGATGGCGCATAAATCTTCTGTACATGATACCATGGATGAAACATCATGTTTTATAATGATGGGTATGGAAGTTACACTTTCCATTGATCATGTTGTGGCAAGCACACAGACCACGAATCAAAGTCATTACCAAACTATGTAGAAGATTGTGTTACTCGTATGGAAAAAGTCCATGAAGTTGTCAGGAATAGACTGATGAATTCAACAGAACGTCAAAAAAAGACGTTATGACATTGCATGTGCATTCTCCAGATTTACTACTAGAGATGGGGTGTTGTTACAAAATAACAGAAACCTTAAGAGACGTTCTCCAAAATTTCAGATGAAATGGTGTGGACCATTTACTGTTACTGGTCTTTTGTCAAATGTCTAATACCAAATACAGGAAGGTCCAAGAAGTAAATCTAAAATTATCCATGTAAACAGACTAAAACCATACCATGGAAACATGAAAAGGTGGTACCAACCCCCTGGGGAACCCGTCTCAAAACAATACCAGAGGTGCAAAGAATAATAGATATAATTGACATGAAAATAGGACAGACAGGACTATATATTTAATCATAGAGTGATATAATTTTATGTGGATTTAGATGTGTATCTTAATCCATCATATTTATTAATGTTATATTTATTGTGTTATATTTACTACGAAAGTGTTGTGCATCAAAATATAATGTTTATTTTAATACCAAACTACCTGAGATGCATGTATCTTGTTATGGTAGTGAAGTTTTATTTTATTTGGTTGATGAAGTTGACCCAGAACATATATTTGTGGTCATGTTATCAGTGACATAATGGTGTTATTTATTTCTTAGTAGATGTGCCTGTTACCAGGTGAAAAGCAAGAGGTTTTGATTTCCCTAATGGCTATGTTGGCTCCTGACAAATGTTTATGTATTGTTCATTGTACACTATGTTTTAAGATAACCAAATTATATACAACATAACAGAGGAATTATATTGTGCATCACCATGATGAGATTATAGGAACCATGAAACTGGTGTTTTTTTTTGTATTTTATCTCACTTGTTTGTGTGAGAACAATTTTCAAAGAGTAAAGATGATACCTGCCAGATGGGACCATATACAAACTGAGGGACATTCGGACTCCTTACTCAACCACCGAGGAGTAGGTCTTTTTTTTGTAAGGGATGTTAGGTAGGTTTGCTATAAATATGTGACCTTTATTTTTAGTTCGAGGACGAACTCTTTTTCCTTGGGTGGGAAAAGGGGAGGGGAGGCTGTAACGAATAGGGTGTAAGACATAGGAGATAATATTGTTTGTATGTATGTATACATGACACTTTTTTTATTCTTGTTACTCTGGCACAGTTTCACTTTGTTGTTGTTGTTGTTGATGTCATGTCGTATAACATTAATTAGGAATGGGTTAATTAAGAAAACAGAAATTAAAAACAATCAAATGTATTAAAAATAACAAACCAAAAAATTACCTGGAAACACCACTGTAATCTGACGATTGTCGTCTAATCCAACAATCGGCACCTTCTTTGATCCTTCGACCTCCATTGTCCAGTTTGACACAGGCACATAATTAATACCAGTGCGGTCCCAATTATAGATAAGTTCTGGTGGAATGTCAAATTCTGACACGGCTTTATCAATTTTGTTTAAGAAATACGATTTTAATTCGTCAAACTTCTCATCACTAATGTGGATTTTGGCAGTACAACTACCACGACGTTTAACAAAGTTCATACGGTTTAATAGTGAGGCAGCCCAGCTTTTTGTTAGAGTAATTGGTCCACCAAACTCGCACAGTAACTGTTTGTCATTAGCAGTGACAATTCCATGGGCTACGGCTCTACATATCGCAGTATTCACAACACGTCCGTTACTTCTCAGTGTCTGTAAATATAATTTAACCTTCGAATCTTGTTCGTCTAGGTAAAGTTTTCCTCCCACGTTTTTTACTCTCCAGTTCCACAATATTAACATTTTCTTCAGAGTCAAAGTCAAGTTTACGCTTGCGAGTTTTTATTTCCTTTTTGTACGAATCCCGAAATAAACGTACTGTGGATTCTTTTAAACTAGAAAATTATGTTGTAAATTTACGAATGGCTGCTGCTGGGCCATTTTCAGCGGCATATTTTCCTATTTTAGCACGATCGTTTGGTGAATAAATAGCGTACTTTTCCTCGTGTCGGTGTTCTCATCGGAGATTTGTTAGAACTATTAGTTTGTTTCTCCATTATTTCGGAAACTCTGGAGTTACATTCTTCTATTTCACGTGGACTTAGATGTTCAGACAAAGGTCCATTTGGACTTGGTAACAAAGAGCCGTCCTTCTTTTTTAAATATTTCAAAAGTGACATGTTTACTTGACTAACAAAACTCAAATAATGACCAAGTCGAAATGTACGTGAGTACTTTTCAGTGAATGTTAATATATCTACACCTCAGGATATATACAGGTATGGAGGACTTATCTTTACATTTATTTTACATAATATTCTGCGATTTTAATTTCTGCGGTCGGGAGTTGACCGCTGAATACCGCAGAAATTAGATTGCTGCAGAAATTACCGGTTATACGGTATATGGGAAATAAGTAGTTAGGACAGAGCGCGTTCTTATTGTTTGACCAAAAGGGGGGCTTGCGACAACTTTCCAACTTTTGTTTTACTTATAAACCACGTGTCACATGTTCTTACCTATTTCATTCATTCACGGTAGGTTTATATATTGTACTTGGGCTTGTTTTCCATAGGGGTAAACTTTATTAAGCCGGTTTTTCATTTCGTCTTGACATGACAAACTACGCTTATACTTTCCGCCATTATATCCTGTGTGTAATTTATAGTGCGCATGTGTGCTTGATCACACTTTATGTGGCCCGGTTTATGGTTATTATTACCGTGGGAACTTTCGTAAAAACTGACCAATCAAAGAAGACGATTCATGCCACAATCGAAAGTGTAGAGTCTGCGTATATATAAAAGAGCATCGTCTGCACTCCACAGCAGCGACTATCATAGACAGACCAGCGACCCATTTAGACCAGGAAACTACCACAGATTTTAGACCAAAAGAGACATTGCTACATCCGTAACCAGGATATCTGTGCATTACCAGTACGTTTTCACTTTATTTACACATACTTCGATTTCACCTAAATGTTTTACTAAGATTTTACTACGAGTTTACGGCGATCAACAATTCCATAGGGGGGACCTCATATTCGTTATTATCGCTCGCGGGGAATTTAAATTATATTATTGTTGTACTTTAATATATCATTACACTCGAACGTAATAAATTGTTTTGTTTAAGAACCTATATAATTTTTGTCATAATAAACATTTATCCTTTGGATAAAACCAGTGCCTTAGGCCAACCATGCCACCAATGGTGTAAACTGCTACCAACAGGTAGATTGAGTTTGATAACCAAAACTCACACACCGTACACTGAATCCCCTAGGTTCAACAATACAAACACGTTTACATTTGGGTGAAAGAATGGTATTGTGAGACGAGCCATGAGCCACTAGCCCATCCGGAGAACATATGAGAAGTAATCCCCGGTTATAAGATATGAAGTGAATTCAAACCTTGGACAAGTATTAAAAAAAAAATGGCGCAAAAAATGTTCTTCTATGAAAAACTAAAACCTACATCTTAGCTTTGAAAATAAGGATATAAACCAATTACCCACTCATATTTTTTCATCCAATTTTCGTTTTCTGTCATAGGGTACTCTCAACGTGATGGGAAGGCGAAATAAAATAAAAGTATCTGTGACCAAGAAAACTAAAGGGCCTGAGCAGATAAAATCAACGAAGATTACCTATGCCTGAACGAGGAGTACCTTAATGAAGCGAGAATTTTGGCGCCTTAAAATCTGATTTAACCCACCATCTCTTTTTCAGCATACCTTTTTGTATTTTTCTTCTTTTTTACAGATTTCCAAACGTAAGTCCTAATATAGATAGAATGGGAACTTTAGGTCATATGATGGCTGGATATTTTTTACGCTTTTGTAGGGAAATGGTGGATGATTTGTATACTTAAACCATAGTTTAACTGTCAAAATAACACTAGTATATTTATATCTACAGCGACGTATACAATCGTTGAGAAACGTTTCCCAATAGAACGAATGTTTAAGACATTGTTTGTGATCGTCGGATTTGCAATTGAAACAATATTTTCCGATAACTTTCAACTTTCGAAGATGTATTTGTTCTTTGGATTAGCATGGATTATCGACTTTTTAATTTTCTTCCATGGCAAGCTTCCGAAGGATCTTGATTATATTTGTTTATGCTTTGCGGTTGCAATGGAGGACATACTGTTCAAATTTCATCTCTATGGACTCCACGCTCTAGAAGTAATCTTGCATATGTTTTAGTGTAAGTCCTAGTAGCAGCATTTGTTGTAATAATTCTAGAAACAACTACTCACTCATTCTCCAGACTCTAAAGTCTTATTTTTATTGTGGTCATGTATTTGTGTGTTAGTGGTAAAACAACTACTTACTCATTCTCCAGTCTCTAAAGTCTTATTTTTATTGTGGTCATGTATATGTGTGTTAGTGGTAAAACAACTACTCACTCATTCTCCAGCCTCTAAAGTCTTATTTTTATTGTGGTAACGTATTCGTGTGTTAGTGGTAAAACAACTACTCACTCATTCTCCAATCTATAAAGTCTTATTTTTATTGTGGTCATGTATTGTGTGTTAGTGGTAAAACAACTACTCACTCATTACCCAGCCTCTAAATTCTTATTTTTATTGTGGTCATGTATTTATGTGTTAGTGGTAAAACAACTACTCACTCATTCTCCAGACTCTAAAGTCTTATTTTTATTGTGGTCATGCATTTGTGTGTTAGTGGTAAAACAACTACTCACTCATTCTCCAGTCTCTAAAATCTTATTTTTATTGTTGTCATATATATGTGTGTTAGTGGTAAAACAACTACTCACTCATTCTCCAGCCTCTAAAGTCTTATTTTTATTGTGGTCATGTATTCGTGTGTTAGTGGTAAAACAACTACTGACACATTTTCCAGCCTCTAAAGTCTTATTTTTATTGTAGTCATGCATTTCTGTGTTAGTGGTAAAGCAACTACTCATTCATTCTCCAGACTCTAAAGTCTTATTTTTATTGTGGTCATGTATTTGTGTGTTAGTAGTAAAACAACAACTCACTCATTCTTCAGCCTATAAAGTCTTATTTGTATTGTGGTCATGTATTCGTGTGTTAGTGGTAAAACAACTACTCACTTATTCCCCAGCCTCGAAAGTCTTATTTTTATTGTGGTCATGTATTCGTGTGTTAGTGGTAAAACAACTACTCACTCATTCTCCAACCTCTAAAGTCTTATTTTTATTGTGTTCATGTATTCGTGTGTTAGTGGTAAAACAACTACTCACTCATTCTCCAACCTCTACAGTCTTATTTTTATTGTGGTCATGTATTTGTGTGTTAGTGGTAAAACAACTACTCACTCATTCTCCAGACTCTAAAGTCTTATTTTTATTGTGGTCATGTATTTGTGTGTTAGTAATAAAACAACAACTCACTCATTCTCCAGCCTCTAAAGTCTTATTTTTATTGTGGTCATGTATTCGTGTGTTAGTGGTAAAACAACTACTCACTCATTCTCCAATCTATAAAGTCTTATTTTTATTGTGGTCATGTATTCGTGTATTAGTGGTAAAACAACTACTCACTCATTCCCCAGCCTCTAAATTCTTATTATTATTGTGATCATATATTTGTGTGTTAGTGGTAAAACAACTACTCACTCATTCTCCAGCCTCTAAAGTCTTATTTTTATTGTGGTCATGTATTTGTGTGTTAGTGGTAAAGCAACTACTCACTCATTCTCCAGACTCTAAAGTCTTATTTTTATTTTGGTCATGTATTTGTGTGTTAGTGGTAAAACAACTACTCACTCATTCTCAAGTCTCTAAAATCTTATTTTTATTGTGGTCATGTATTCGTGTGTTAGTGGTAAAACAACTATTGACTCATTCTCCAGACTCTAAAGTCTTATTTTTATTGTGGTCATGTATTTGTTTGTTAGTAGTAAAACAACAACTCACTCATTCTCCAGCCTCTAAAGTCTTATTTTTATTGTGGTCATGTATTTGTGTGTTAGTGGTAAAACAACAACTCACTCATTCTCCAGCCGCTAAAGTCTTATTTTTATTGTGGTCATGTATTCGTGTGTTAGTGTTAAAACAACTACTCACTCATTCTCAAGACTCTAAAGTCTTATTTTTATTGTGGTCATGTATATGTGTGTTAGTGGTAAAACAACTACTCACTCATTCTCAAGACTCTAAAGTCTTATTTTTATTGTGGTCATGTATATGTGTGTTAGTGATAAAACAACTACTGACTCATTCTCCAGACCCTAAAATCTTATTTTTATTGTGGTCATATATTTGTGTGTTAGTAGTAAAACAACAACTCACTCATTCTCCGGCCTCTAAAGTCTTATTTTTATTGTGGTCATGTATTCGTGTGTTAGTTGTAAAACAATTACTCACTCATTCTCCAGCCTCTAAAGTCCTGTTTTTTTGTGGTCATGTATTCGTGTGTTAGTGGTAAAACAACTACTCACTCATTCTC
>MJUT01006067.1:288727-333808 GCA_002080005.1 Gigantidas platifrons | reverse complement strand
GGTTGTTTACTAGCTCTGTATAAATGTTCACACGATAAGTATGATGTGGTAAAAGATGGTTGTTTACTAGCCATGTATAAACGTTCACACGATAAGTATGATATGGTAAAAGATGGTTGTTTACTAGCCTTGTATAAATGTTCACATGATAAGTATGATGTAGTAAAAGATGGCTGTTTACTAGCCATGTATAAACGTTCACACGATAAGTATGATGTGGTAAAAGATGGTTGTTTACTAGACCTATATAAATGTTCACACGATAAGTCTGTTGTGGTGAAAGATGCTTGCTACTAGCCTTGTATACATGTTCACATGATAAGTATGATGTGGTAAAAGTTGGTTGTTTACTAGCTCTGTATAAATGTTCACACGATAAGTATGATGTGGTAAAAGACGGTTGTTTACTAGCTCTGTATAAATGTTCACACGATAAGTATGATGTGGTAGAAGATGGTTGTTTACTAGCCCTGTATAAATGTTCACATGACAAGTATGATGTGGCAAAATATGGTTGTTTACTAGCCCTGTATAAATGTTCACATGACAAGTATGATGTGGTAAAAGATGGTTGTTTTCTAGCTCTGTATAAATGTTCACATGATAAGTATGATGTGGTAAAAGATGGTTGTTTACTAGCTCTGTATCAATGTTCACATGATAAGTATGATGTGGTAAAAGATGGTTGCTTACTAGCTCTGTATAAATGTTCACACGATAATTATGATGTGGTAAAAGATTGTTGTTTACTAGCTCTGTATAAATGTTCACACGACAAGTATATTCTGGTAAAATATGGTTGTTTACTAGCCCTGTATAGATGTTCACACGATAAGTATGATGTGGTAAAAGATGGTTGTTTACTAACACTGTATAAATGTTCACTTGATATTATCATATTCCAATTCAAAATTAAAGATGCACATCCAAACCGATATTTCCAAAATTCACATTCCTATGAAATAGTCCAAAGAACTCGAATAACCAGGCGAATATACCCAGTTAGCATTGTTTCTTGTTGTATTACGGCGATCTGGTGAAGTTACCGTTCTTGTCTCTATAACAGGTCTATTGTCATAAGTTATCGCCCTTTGATTGTCTCTTTCTCCAGTATTATGATTGATACCTCGAGTCATGGGGTCTATATAATATATCCTCATCCATGACATTTTGTAAGCCATAATTTTTTTACAGAAACTTTGGTGGCACCTACACAAACTGATTCTGCAGCGACAAATGTAGTTTCTGTAGAATTCAAACGAAAAAATCGATTTGGCATGTCTCCACACATTTCATCCGATTGAAAAATACACTTGTTATTTAATTCATCAGGAGAGATATATCTACAAAGCAACAATAACTTCACTTTTTCATCATCTGTTAGCATGTAATGCTTCTTATAATCCGTTAGTCTAGCGATTTTATATTCCGTGGTTCCCAGACCTAACACAGTGCACATGCACTGTAAGTAGTACATTAGTCTAGCTGTGTGGTTTTCGGGCACAGTGACTTCTACCGTCGTGTCGGTCAATCCTACGTCTTTCCTGTTGTAAACAACTGGCATGGCTAAAACATATACCAACGAAACTGCTTATATTAAACTGATATATGTAAAATACTCTGAACTATTATACTTCTGCTTAAATGACTGGAATATACATATATATATTTTATATATATATAGAAACAGATCTTCGATTACAAAGTAGTGTTTTAGATATACTCTAATTACATTAGCATAAACGGACGCGGACGTCGAGGAATGATTTCTTTTTAAATTCATTGAATGATCTCGTTTCGTTTCGTTTCGTTTCACAGTTTACATATTCTGTTTCGTTTCGTTTCTCAGTTTACAGCTTTTGATTTGTTTCGTCGTATTTCGTTTCGTTTCGTTGTGCTTCGTTTCTGTTCCATTTCTCACTTTACAGGGACCATTTAAAATCAAACCTTTTGTTTTGCCATAAAAATATTCTTTAAAATTTCAAAAATGTTTTGTGCAGTTCTCAAGTAATGGCACAGAAATAAATTAAAGTGCAGTTTATATTTAACTCTTAACCATAGATGAGAAAATCTTCCAAATCAAACTTGACTTTAATTTTGCCGTAAAAACAGATCATTTAAAAATACTAAACGATTCTCAAGTTATTGACGGAAGCTTAACAAATCGCTGTTTTTGTACAATTTCGGGACACAACTTTTATACTATACACGTGAAAATGGTCAAGTTGAACTTGATCTTTTGATTTTATCATAAAAAACATCATTTTAAAATTTGAGAAAATATTTAATGGGTTTCTCAAATTATTGGTTGATTTTTGGTGTTTAACGCCACTTTCAGCAATATTTCAACTATATCATGGCGACCAGTTTTAGTGGTGGAAGAAGCCCGAGTACCCGGAGAGAACCACCGACCATGGGCAAGCAACTGGTAAACTTTATCACCTCAAAGTATTGAGCAGAATATGCAAAAAGAGGTCCCTCTAAAACAAGAAACGAAACGCAACGAAACGAAACCTGGGGAAACGAAACGAAACCGGGCGAAACGAAACGAAACGGAACGAAATGGAAATCGAAACGAAACGAAACAAAACTGAGAAACAAAACCGAAACGTCAAAAAGAATAATGTTTCGAAACATATCTAATGCATTCCCATAGTTTAAAATTTGGCAAAGCTCCATTGATGCCTGTCACTAGTATTAACGGTTCGGTGAACTGAGGACAGGGGAGTTCTTCATATCAAAGCAACAAGCCAAAGGGATAATCCAGAAAATCCTAGGTCCAAAACAAAATGGTGATACAGAGATTACACAAATAGAGACGATAACATAACATAACTTTATTGTTCCAATCAATGGCCCACAAAAGGCGAAGACATATTATAACGATCATGATTAGTGTGGGTGTATTGCCACTGGTTGCAATACTTGGACAGATACCAGGGGATGGTGTTTCCCGTGTCAGATCCAGAACTGCAAGCAATGTAAAGTTAACAATAAAATGAAATACTGACATGCATCATTTATAATTTCTCTTAATAAACTGACTTCTTATTTTCTATACAGTTGTGTTTTTTACAAGTCATTAACCAAATAAATTGTTCTTGTGAATTCACGTTTAAAAAGTTAGGACAACTTTGAATTATGAATTTATTTAGGTTTTGTCTGTCCTCCCTCCTTGTGCTGATTACAAATTGAGAGAAATGACTTTCTTCTTCCACCTCACCCATATTACACTGCTAAAACAACAAGGACAAAACAAATAAACAGATTTGAAAACGAACGCCATAAAAAAATAAAAGCACTAGCAATCTGAACCCTCACACAAAAACTGGGAGTATCACCAGGTGCATCGGAAGGGTTTGCATGAACTATTCTGCGCGAGGCACGTGATTAACTTATCGTATAAATATATTGATATGTTGCACGTTTTTTCATGAAATTAACACGAAATGTACGCGTGAAGAGACATTCTCTCGGCAGTCATATTAAACAGTCTTTTTTATAACACACAATTTGAGAATTATTGCGGATATTTTTTTTAGACCAAGGTGAAAACAAAACTGCCTCAAAGCGAAAAAAAAAGGTCATTTTAATTACGATTTTCTTGCCGTTTTGTGGTTCAATTGATTCCCGCTTGTTATTATTAGAAATATTACATAAAAATAGGTTGATTTTATTTTTTGGTGTTTAACGCCACTTTCAACAATATTTCAGCTATATCATGGCGACCAGTTTTAGTGGTGGAGGAAGCCGGAGTACCCAGAGAGAACCACCGACCATGGGCAAGCAACTGGTAAACTTTATCACTTGCGGTTGCGAGTCGAGTGCACCTTTTTTTGTAATTTACAAAGCCGGGCGCGAACCCACGCCGTATTGGTGATAGGCTTGTATGAGTTGTTAGATCCAGCGACCTAACTCATTGAGCCACCCGGGCCCCTCATAAAAATATGGAATGTAAAGAAACAACAGTGTGATGAAAAACCAACGGACATGTCAAAACATAACATGATCACATTGCCCGTGAAGGGTATGACGAGCATCTATAAAAGTAGAAATTATACCCCCCCCCCAAAAAATCTGATAGAAAATGGAATAAAAGGTGCAAAATGGCAATATAATCAAGATTCTCCGAAAGTAGATTGTCGAAATGGCCATTTGTCGAAATCAAATTTACTGCAGTTTCGGTATTTTGTTATTTTCGGATGAAATGAAACTAGAAATAAAACCAGTCAGATTGTGTGTTTTCTTACAGTTTCTGGACAATTAAGTACCAAAACAAAACCATGACTGGAATTTTACCAAATACTTATTTTTATACACCCGTCTTAAGACGGATGTATTATGGTAAACCATATCCGTCTTTCCGTCCGCCCATCCGCTCGTTTAACATGTCGCTCTCTAACTTCAGAACCCCTTGGCCAATTCACTTCAAACTTTGCGGGTTCTTGACCAATTCGCTTTAACCTTTGCAGAGCTATTGTATAAATGGGCGTATTATGCACTTGGTGCAGCCGATTTTTTTCTTCATTTTTGTCTGATTTCAGCGAGTTATATTTCGTTAAATTCCGCTTGACAAGAACTTTTGAGAACATGCCAATGGAATGTGTGTAACTCTCCCTAAAATCACACTTTACGGAGTACTTTGAATTTGTTTTTTTTATTCGATTTCATTTTTTTCTGGATTTGTCTTGACACAAGTTTTTAGAAGTGTAGCAACGGTGTTTATTATATATTTCGAACCTTTTCATCTCTCATAACATAATTTAGCACTCTCTGTTCGTGATAAGTAACGTACTTCCAGTTCTGCTCGTTTCATTGGGTTTATTTTCAAACGTGTTTAATATATGCACATGAAGTATATATAAATAGGAATGAATTTGGTTGATTTTTTTCCTCTTGTGTTGTTTCGTTTCAATTTTATTTCGATTCGATGTCCATTTCGTTTCGTTTCGCCAGGTTTCGCTTCGTTTCGTTTCAAGTTCGTTTCGTTTCGTTTCGCCAACTTCCGTTTCGTTTCGTTGCGTTTCGTTTCTTGTTTTAGAGGGACCCTGCAAAAAGTGTCGTTCTTCATAAAATTAATGGGACATCAATCCAAAACTGTACAAGTGAATATCATAAAAATCAAACTTTTCTTCTTGAGATATACTAAATAGAAATATATCAAATCATATTTTGCTCTTAAAATGAAAATATATCAAATCATATTCAAGTGAAGTCCAATATTTTGGAACCTTAATTATCTCAATAATACATACACATATTTTTATTTATAAACATATGAAGACTAGTTGGCTTATTATAAAATTGATTCATACATTCACATTAACAAACACTTAAAAAATCCACTGCTGAACATGCATAATAAACAATAAAAAAAAAAGAGTTCAAATTCTTTGGCACACTACACAATTAACATTTAGATTAAAAAATCAAACATAATCCAATATAGTTTTATTCGATTTACATGTAAATAAGTGTGATATAATAGTGAATCGGGAGGTAAATCATTTGACGATTTTTCTTAAGGATGGCAATTACTTGGCACATAATAAAATTCTGTCAAATCAAATGGAGTATTATACAGGTAATAACATTTGACAATACATATCAATAAAGACAAAAAAAAACATAATAAAACCCATTCATATTTAAACTAATACTGAACTACAGTATAATAACACTTGAAGTAACTAAATTCAATCCATGTAAACAATGTCAAATTATTTTAGCTCAAAACGTTAAGAGTTACATTAAATCTGTGAATTGGACACACTACTGAATTAAAGCCCCCCAATAAGAGGAATCCAATTAAATTCCCACCAAAATTGGAAGAAGAAAAAAAGAAACTACATTCTTAACCCTGCATGTACATGTACAATTTTTGGTGCATATAGCCCCTTTGTTCCACAAAATAATGCTGCCAATAGCTAAAATTCATTGTTCTTTCCTATTTTCACTCATCAGGACAATTACTTTTTAGACCAAGGATCTTACACTGTGTTAAAATTCCATGGAAATCAGACAACTGGAACAAAAGTTACTGTGAAAAAACCAATGTGTTTACATATAGACAGATGACTAGGACAAAGGCCACATAACATAATACGACCACACCTTTTTTTCAGTTGTGTAAAAACCAATTAACACATTATATCACAAATGTATCATCCTCTGCATTTCACTACGAAGACAATCAAGTTACATATTCAAGACATAATCTCCAGATGTAAAAGCAACATGCCAAGGGCCATCACATTAAAATTCTACAATGAATACTGTCATATCTATACAAAATCTTTTTATCGAGGCATGATATACTTCACATTATAAGAAAATAAAGAAAACTAGAATACTGACTACTGATGCAAGGTTTTCTGGGGAACAGGACAAAATCCCCCTTGACAAAAGTACCACGAACAAAAGTCCCCTGACAAAAAGCCCCCAATAATGATGAAAAGTAAAATGTTTTTGTTGTACATTTTTTTATATTGATGGTGATATTAGATATATCAAAATAGAAAGGAAAAAAAATAAAAATTAATTTAAAAAATTTAATTCTTATAGAAAAAAATTTCTTCACATGTTGTTTATTATTAACATTTATATGTATAAAGTGTAAATTAGAAAAGAAAAACTGATAATTTATTTATAAATTAAAGTTATTTTTTGAATTGTTCATAATTAAAGTCAATTAATTATACCAATCAAGGATTGTTTTTATATATACAATTGACACAAGAAAATTTTACAAATCCAAACAGTTGAACAATGACACAGAAACAAATAAAATGTATTGACTTTAATTATGAATTGGTGTCAATTACTGAATTATTGATCAAAATCTACTGAAATTTAAAAAACTTGTTGATTAATTTTGTGTTTTTATCCTTATATATTAATATTGAAAAAAAAACATTCGATTAAATAATATTAAATCACCTAATATGTTGACCCTGCGTTTCTTTTACCCTTCAGTATATAGATACATACTGAATTTCTACCAAGTTTAGGGTATTGCAGTATTTACAGAAATTAAATATGGATAAATGTCTTCACACAGGTACAGTGAAATCTGCCTTGACCGACCTCCAACTAATATGGAAACCTGTGTTAACAAAACATCAAATCTGGTCCAAATATTTTATCCTGTCTATACTGAACAAATATTGCAGTCCTGATGGTGTTCTGTTTACACAGGTTTCACTGTCTATGTAAATTACATTGCAAGTTCATGTAAAGAAGATTAATATACCGCTAACCAAAGGACACCGTATCCCCCACAAATTGTCCTTAACACCCAACAAGAAGTATACAAGTTGATAAAAATACATCACTGTATATCTATATCTACATAACATTTGTAGGTCCAGTTTGATACATGTACCATTTAGTTGCGTGGAAATATGAGAGACACAAATTTCTAGGCAGGGTAATAATTTTTCATTTGATTATATTGTGGCATGAATAAAAAAGGAACTTACATAAATAGCATCTGTAAAGCAACCGAATTCTTTGACCACTTCTTTAATTAGGCTGTTTGAATTATTTCTTAGCACTTCATCTCTGCACTGAATTGCTTCCCTCAGCAACATATTGATGTGGCCTACATCACTGTTGTGGCATGTTTTTCCATACCTCTTTTAACCTGACCATATGCGACTTAAGTTCATCTTCTGTCTTGGCAGTTGGCTGTGGTGATTCAGGAATCACCCGAAACTTTTTGGAGGGTGTTGTTGTTTCTACTGACGCTTTCACTTTGCCGGTCTCTTACATATGTGACTTTACTTTCAAATTATGTATCATGCGCCTGATCTTTTGTGACAACGACTTGGTGAAAAATGACTGAAAAAAAGTACAAGGCTTCAAATATACATTTAAACAAAATTCAAAAATATATCAGCAATACTTTTCTTATTCATGCTATGTTTAATGGCTAACATTTACATAGGACCAAAGTTAGGGCTAAAATATGTTGTGATTACGGCTACCCAATCGACCCCGCCAAAAACCCCAACTCAAAATTTTTTATTGGCATTTCAGAAAAAAAATCATGCCGAATGGTTCATCCATTTGAGTGACAAATTGAGCACCACACACTGTTTTTAAGCACAGGCTGCTTTATTCGTAAAGAAACTTGGATAACATTGCAAATGACCAAAATCTAATTGCGGGACTGGACTTGGAAAAATTTCCGGATTTTGCGAGGAAATATATTTTTTTTAAAGTTTTCCGCCCTACCTACCCAAAAGTATGCAACTGGAAACACAACATATTTTTTAGGCCTTATGATAAAATAATTGGTAAGCAAAACATTTTTTTTGTAAAGGACCAGTCCAGTCAAATCCAGTTCATATGTAGTTTCAGGGAAGACTGATATGTGAAGTTTACAGATGACAGATACAGTGATGACAATATAATATACAGAAGCTTACACGGCTTTTCATGATGGGATAGCTAAGAAGGGGAACAACATATGTATTCTTAGCGACTGACCGATATAGCTAGTTGGCCTTTATGGCAAACACATATTAAACTTGCATATATACATAAACATACTCAATCACTTCAAGATTTTTGATACCAATACTGCAAAAACTGTTTTACCTGTAAAAGCTTTTAAGAATTGAATGCATCTGTCACTAGCTTCGTTGGCATGTGAAAGTGTTGACCCAAGCACAGTTTGTATGAAGAAACGCTTCATACAAAACATGTGCCTTCAATCCATGCTTATGAAGCTACGAAAAAGATGCATTCAGTTTTTATAATTACAATGTACATACATTTCAGTTCTATAGTACTTTAATCTAATAAAAATAATCAACACAAAATGAAAATAAATCAGTCGGATATCAATACTCCATGTGCTGTTAATTTTCATTTCATCCTCTTGACAGGGTGATCAAACAATGGCAATTTCTATTATATGATTTCCTGGCTTCCAAAAAGTGGTGCAATCTATCAATTCATATATGGCTTTTTAGAGGATATTTACTCACCCATGTATAGCTACCTCCTTCCATTTTAATGCATGGATAAATCAAGTACATTTTGTCTCCTATAAGCCTATAGTGGCTGCTATCCCCAATTTCGGCATTTTGTTTTTAGAAAAAGTATGTGGCAGTCTCTGCAATAAACTTATTCCAAACTAACTCAATTATCTTCTCTTGTAGATGTTTTTCCACCAATGGGGAAAATGTTGGCAGTCCACCGTTTTTTATAGCTGCTAATAAATATATAATATATGCTGTAAAAAAAAATTCAAAAAATATATCAGATTTTCTGTGTATTGATATCATGAAATAATATCAGCAGTGAGACACAATATGAAGCTTACTTTGGCAAACAAACAAGTGCAGACAACAAACTAAAAGCTTCATATTATGATGCGTTTGATGTTTTTCACTATCAAAACAAAAATAAAACATGACAATTAATTAATTGTAATGTTCACAAGCTTTGTTCTTGTTCACAACAATAGCTTTTCTATTGGCAGTAGCAGTATTCATGATAACTTCACACACACACACACACACACACACACACACACACACACATAATG
Organism: Gigantidas platifrons; assembly: GCA_002080005.1. Classification (NCBI taxonomy): domain Eukaryota; kingdom Metazoa; phylum Mollusca; class Bivalvia; order Mytilida; family Modiolidae; genus Gigantidas; species Gigantidas platifrons. Next base: position 324,249 of record MJUT01006067.1, on the reverse strand, counting down.
ATAAATTAATTGATTAGTTAATTTTTACAATTTATTTTAAGAAAGTGCTACTTGCAGAAATGCATTTCTCTCAAATTATAACACAGAATTTCTCAACTAAGTTGCACGTATTTAAATGGGATGATTATTTTTATTTTTACATTCATTTGAAGTTTACCTGAATTATTACTCAAGTCTGTCCCTTTATTGTTAGCAATATGATTCCGTTAGCCTCCCCAGTAGACATGTTGTCATCTGTCAAATCTTCTTTATTTTCCGCCTCCTTTACAGGTACATGTTGTTGTACCTGTACCAAATTTTTACTTCTATTTGTCTTTTTTTTTCAGACTCACTGTAACTCTGATTTATAGATGTGCTAACTGTCATTCTGTCATTTTATTCCTCTGGTTGCTACTCCTCTTCTCCTTCAAGGAATAACATTGTTTCACCTTTAACTTCAAGTAGATCGTCACTATCCTCGATTTCAGATCCATCGTTGTCTCATACAACTTTTGCCATTTGTCGATTCTATAGATAATCTTTCACAACCTGAAAAAAAGATGCAACATAACACATGTAACCTAAATATTATATATTGACAATGTATGGGCTAAGCTTTTGAGAAAAAAATCACCTACATTGTATTACCACTTTCTTAGCAGCACAGAACTAATTAACAATCTACTATAAAATTGTTATTCAGTAAATAATATATCAAGTGAACCATTTGATTTATATATTAAATTGAAGTATTTTATAGCCGTCATAATTTATTGTCATTTGAACATAGGTCCCAGTTGTTTTCACCGATATTTTATCCTGAGGGTTAGGCAGGAATAAAATATGTCTCAAATCACAATAAATTTATGGCGGTCATGAACTATTTCAATTCTAGTATGGTTTATTTTGTAGAAATAAACGAATCAAAGTGAACGTGACCTTTGTACAGACAACACCCAAGCATTTTCGACAATTTTATGACGTTTTCATGCATAAACCATACTAAATGTATGATGTCCACAGTTTCAGTGTGAAATCTTTTGTTGTGTCATGTTTTATCAGAATACATGTTTCTGGTAACGGTTTAGTATAAAAAAAAGGGTAGGTAGGTTGGCAATTTTTTTTTTTTGACATGAGGAAATGCTGCAAACGTACCTACAATGTACTAACAATTCACGTTGTATAACAATCAGTTGTGGCTACAGTTCAGTGTTGAACAGTTTCAAAGTAAAGGAGTTTATTAGACTTTTTGATAGTCCTGCTTGAAGCTTGTCAGTGTTAGGCTGGCCAAAAACTTCCAGCCAAGTTTTTTTTTAAATATTTTATTGGTCGTTCAGACGCTTCAAAACTATATCACATGTAGATTTTGTGTTACTGTAAAATGTTAAAGTGATCTCAAGCAGTACTGAAAATCCGGATTTGCAGTTGTTTAACCTTGACAAATAATTAGGGTACAGGCAGCAAAAAATAGGATCTTTCAAGTTACCGAAAACACAGTTGTTTATGCCTTATCAAGTTTCCTCCCTTTTCACTAAAACATCACAAAAGTGGAGTGCGCACTTGAGTACTGCAATTGCGTGAAACTACGTTTCTTGTTAAAATGTGGTTCTTACTGATAGTAAAAATACAGGAGACGCCGGCTTTTAATATTATGTAAACAAATACTGAGATCACAAAATATTAGTGTATTGCATTGTATCAGTAACACATACATTGACGTAGGAGGTGTTGAAGTGTAGAACAGCAAGACAATTATAGTCTCAATTATACTATCATTTAGACAATAAAATAAAAAACCCAACACAAAATATCCATTTTGCCGTGCAGACAGTCTAAGCCGGCGTTTAATCTAGAAATGTTTATTACATATACTATATACACAATATACATTATCATGAATAATACATAAATCTGAATATACATCCATAAATTTTCACGAATTAAAGAAAAAATCATAGAAAATCTTCAAAAAGTCATATTGTGAAAACTCGTCGGAAACTCGCCGCCCAGGAAAAACCAATTTATTATGGAAACCTGTGTACGGAGCAATGCAAGACCCGTCTCTGGGTTAATGATGCCGAACCTCATCAATGATATGACTATAAAAAACAATATATATCAATTAAATAAAAATAGGAAGTTTAACTGAACGATGTCTGCGGCTAGAATGAAAAACCTTTAACTTCGTGCGCATAAAACCCGCCAAATACCTAATTTGCATAACAAAAATATCAAAAACACCTGATATACAGTAAGTATACTGATTGGATACTAAATATCTATCGTAACTTTTAGACAATATTTTTCCGCTATACTGCGAAACGCGGAAAAAATTATGTCTCAATTATACTATCATTTAGACAATAAAATAAAAAACCCAACACAAAATATGCATTTTGCCGTGCAGACAGTCTAGAATAACAAAGAACGGGCGTGATAGATGAACTATTGCAAAAGTATAACTGAATGTATAAATGGAAATTACAACCCTAGTTTTTTAGTGACTTCCAACCTGTGATTTATAGAATCGGCTACATGTCTTTGGCAGAATCAGTTTTCCTCCGACCGTGTCTTTTCCAACAGCGCTCATTTACATCCGAGTTGGCGGCTACTGTAGCCCCTCCTGCTCTTAAGGAATGCAACCTTATATTCATATCTGAACAAACTTCCTTTAATCTAGATAATATACATTCTCTAGTCCTAGTGTAACTTAAAGGTTTATTTTTGTATATCAAAGAACATCGCTTTTTGGATTTAAATATAGGTTTGAATAGAAAATCTTCGGACACAGCATTGATATCGGCCAATGAAAAATATTTCTTCAATAATAAATAAGGACAAGCATGAGTTTGACCTTTACTTATAACTATTTCGTTGCCAAATATGTATTGATCAGTTTTACTTTTTAAAATGTTAACTGAGAAATAATGATTTTTGAAAATTCACGTCTTTACAACGTATCGAGCTGACCTCATCATAACGAAAAAAAACGGTAAAAACATAGAGTTATCATAGCTAAATCTCTAATTACAGTTAAATCATAAGAATATCTGTATTTTGTACATACATTTATCAATGCATCAGAAGAAACGTGATCTTTTTTCACTTTACGTTTTCCAGGTTGTCGTTTTGAAGATTCCATTAAGTTTAATATGAATGAATTGTCGGTTGGATCCTGTAGACCCTGTACACTATGCGCCCATTTTATTCCATATACGGCCGATTGCACAACACTGCTTGACGATCCTTTGTCCAGTAAATAAGTCAGGTATAGAGCAACATGAATCGGAGATGCGGGTATAGATTTACCGCCTTCCTTTACAATAAACCTTTGAAAGAATAATAATATTTTGTATTTGTATTTTCACTTCGCGATTGCAATAAGTAAAACACCATCTTCTCGCCAAGCTGTCTCCAATTTGTGGATATAATTCCATATCTCCTTCTGTATGGAACTCCTCAAGCCGATACCTGTTACAAAGAGAATAAACATAATCAAAATCTGATCTTCAAAACTAGCATGTTAAATTTTGCATCAGTTTTTCCAAATATGCCGTTTCTTCCCCTCCCCCTAACAATTATATCAGATGACATAACTTTACTTTCTACTATGAAATCTTCATATTGATTTACACCTGTAGTGGATCTTGTGTACAAAAGGGGCCAATAAGGCGCCGAAGTCCAATAGGGGATAACGAGTGTACCGTTAGCCTGTTCTAGTATCAGTTTTTGTAAACACTTTCCAGCTAATGATGGAGGGGGAACAACCCAGTTGTTTTCTCTCCCCCAATGCTGATCGAAAGCATTTATGCCGCTAGTACCTGGACAATAATGCTTAGAATTAAATATTGTACATGTTGTGTTGTAATCTGACGCAAATCTGTCAACTGTAAGGGGACCCCAGACTGAGTTTAAATGTGAAAATAAGCTTGTGTCTATTTCCCAGTCATCACAATATACGCTTTTACTTATTGTATCAGCTCTGACGTTTTCATGTCTTGGTACCCATTGTGGTAACAAAGCTATCTTATTTGTGCTTGCAACATCAGCTATTTTTACTGCAATCTGCTGCAAATCGCATTTTTTGCTATCCTTGTTTATAATGTGCACTATGTTCTGATTATCGGTATACCATTTAACTGTTTGACCCTGCAAAATGTTCAACAGTGACATCAATACTCTGTACACAGCTTCTAGCTCTCTCCACGTAGAGCTGTTCAATGATTCTATAGCATTCCAGCTACCCATGACCTCAGTGTCGGCTATTTTTACAGTATAACCACCATACCCTGTGCCCGAGGCATCACTATATACTATACAAGAATATTGTTCGACTATACACAAGTCTCTGCCATTCAGTATGGCAACGTTTTCCTTCCAGAAAACTATTTCTCTAACAGCTTCACTGTTTAACAAAACTGGGGCATCCCAGCCTGCTCTGGTTAATAAACATTCGTACATACTTTTAGTACGTAGTCTAACCACGGGGCCCATTGCCCCTTGTATTGAAATAATCTGTCCAATAATAGAAGCCAAAAACCTGGCTATGACCTTTATTTCTCTATTACTTAATCTGTTTATGATCGTGTCTAAATTTTCTATCAATTTTTTAGCCTTCTCTCTGTAATAAAAACTACCCCCTTTTCCATGTTCCATACTAAATCTAGCCAAGTGACTGTATGACTTGGCACCCAGTTACATTTGTCATCTGCTATGAGAAAACCCGCTGAAATTAAACATTTTCGTACTGTTAAACTGCAAAAATGGGCTTTACCAATCTCATTGTCGCCACCTATTCCATCGTCTAAATACATGATGACTTTTAATCCCTGATCTCTCAGGTGTTTCACGATACATCTGACAACTTTAGTGAAAATATATCCAGCTGTGCTGATACCGAAAGGTAAAACACAAAAAACATAATATATAATTACATTTTCTTTCTTGAAATGCCAACTGAAACCTAAATATGTCATGTGATCTTGAAAAATCTCAATATGGTGATATGCCGAGCGAAGGTCACAAGTAAATAGAAAATCCCCCTTTTTTAATAGGTTACTTGCTTCTACTGAGTCCTCGTATTTAAACCTGAACTTGTGTAAATGTGGATTTATGTGTCTGCAATCGAGAACTAATCTACATTTATCTTTGTTTTTTGCGACTGTAAGCGGATTAATGACTTTTGGCAATGTATATACATCTCTAATACAACCTAATCTAGATAACTTCTGAATCTCTGACTACAAATTCTGAATTATCTAAAACTGATCTATTGTTTCTTAAGATACAATTGTTTGGCTCTGAATAAAAAGGAAGCTTGTATCCATCTTGTATAACGCCAAGTATTTGATCATTAGCATGAATAGATTGCCAGTATTCATATGCATATCCCAACCTACCGACAGGCGAGTCATTCGAGCACACCTCGTTAGTATGTCGGTCATTAAAAACTTGTTCAACTAAATCAACTTCATTGAAACAATTATCTGACAAATCAAACATATTTACAGGTTTACTTATCTTGTCAATTCTGTTCTTCTGTGTCAAAGCACCAAAAGCACCTGTCTGGTGGTCTATCCTCCAGTGACCGGACATTCCGCACTCGTAACATTTACCGGGGCGTTGAACCGGAACATTAGGCGTAACTGGTGAAATAAATCTATTTGTTGTCTGAGAGGTACTGTATGGGGTATTCCTAGACTGCCTGTTTTTCTTATCACTTTTTGCCTTTCTGGCTGCTTTGTTTTCTGCCCGTAATATTCTTTTTTCGTCTTCCGAATCATCTGCTAAGTTGTGCGTCTCGTATTCGGTAACGGTTTTCCACCCATTCTCTGACTGATCTGTTAATTTTACTAATTTTTGTCTATGATTCAAAATTTCCAAACTTTCACCGATACTCTTGACTGCTTTCTGGGTGTACTCGCTTGGTTCCGGATCTTCCTTAAGGAAACATCTGGCCTCTTTTATCTTATTCCAAACTTTTGAGTTAATCTTCAATTGTTCTTCATTCCCTTTCCTTTTGAACACATAGTTGTCGGAGTTCATCTCCTCGATTTTGGCAAGTTGTGTCTCTGAAAGTTGTCTCTGGTTTTCGTTCATGGTTTTCTGAAATGTGTTGAAGCTGGTCGTGATAATCTGATCCATGTGTTTAAGCATGTCATTCTGTGCATTGGTGACTGCTTCCTGAACGCGCTGGTCAATAAGAGAAGTTAACTGTGCCGGCTCGGACATTTTAACTGAACGATGTCTGCGGCTAGAATGAAAAACCTTACTTCGTGCGCATAAAGCCCGCCAAATACCTAATTTGCATAACAAAAATATCAAAAACACCTGATATACAGTAAGTATACTGATTGGATACTAAATATCTATCGTAACTTTTAGACAATATTCTTCCGCTATACTGCGAAACGCGGAAAAAATTATTTATTTTTTACACTGGATTTGTCAACAAAACGTTTGAGGGATGTCATATATGAATATTTTAATAGCGGTTGGGTACACGTTAAAAGAATCACACTCAGTCACTGGTCACCCGATTTTAATTTACATCTATAATTTTGCTACAAAAAATTCTTACCCTTTCTTCTGATATCATCCAGGTCATTCGCCACTACAGTCTTTTTCACTGATCTTGCACAATTCCATACTTTATACAACGGCATTTTCTAGTTTAAGTTCAATATTCATGTACATGTATAACCCTGAAATTCAAAAATAAATCAATCCACTCGCTTTAGCATGTTTATATTTAGTTCACAATATTTCATAAGTATGGGTGTTGATGATCATTGTCACAATTTCTCAATTGTAACAATACACACTAAGTGGCCATTTAAATTCTAGGGAATAATACAAATTTACTAACAAGTTGTCTACAGGTTCTAACGTATAATGAAGTATATGCTGATTGAAAACGGTTTGTCTAGAGATACACTGAATAACAAAGTACTTGTCTTTTCTGTACACAATTATGTTTTTAACAATTCCAAATATTGGAATGACATCCTCATAGTGAAGAACTACAGCACAACCACAATGATAATTTAGACCATGAATGATACATCATTTGTCTCGTATACAATTAAGTCATTATCAAGATTAACACCTAGCATTTGTGCAAACTGTGGAAATAAATTTGGATAATTTGCATTGATATCTGTTTCATTCCCAGTAGAAACTATGTCACCATCTTACAGAAAGTTATTTGATCTATTTCCATCAATGCCTGTTTGTTTTAAACACATGTACAACTGATGATGTCGACTAAGAGAATAAGGAAGATTTTCTAACTTTTTTTTAATCTTTTTATCTTTGAAAAAACATGTTTGCCTTCAAAACGCATACAGCCACGATGTTTCACTGGTCCATACTGTTATATTTGTTGCGGTAAATGAATCATATAATGTTTCTTTGGAATAAACGATGCTTTTAGCTACAAAGTTTTACTTTTCCTGATGTATATACCAATCATTATTCTTAAGACTGTGGCAGTCTCCCTGTGACAATATAAACTTAAGCACAGTATCACTATTTGTACAAGTCGAAGAAAATTAATTCAATATTCATTGTCCTTGGCAATTTTCTTACCAATTATCAAAGGCAATACCTGACACAGTGTGAAAAGTATAGATGAAGACTGCTTTACACTTGTACAGTTTTCAACATCGCCTTTTCCAAAATTGGCCTCTGATTGATTTTTTTATGCAGATAGCTAAATTCAAATGATCTGATTTTATCGTTAAGCCATTTGAATGTGAATAGTTTCTGCGAGTAGACAATATGATATAGCACAAATGCAATCGCCAATAGCTGGATAACATGCAATTTAGACCGATACTGGGGTGGAATATTTGCAACTGTGTAATAAAACATTGAAAGTTTGTGTGTTTTATATGAGTGCCTAAAGGATTGACTATTTCGATATCGTCAGTATTCAAAATAATCTGAAGATGTGGGTTCTTTTGAAATAACGGATTAGATCTAATATATTCTCCATCACAAATATCATACATGAACTCATTTGCTGAATAATGAGGATTCTGAATACAGTTCCACACTTCAGGCAGTTGCAGTAACATGTTAAGATACTTCAAAAATGGGATATAATAACCTATTTTTTGTTTTTCAGTAACAACATTGTTTATAGTCACATGACGAATACCTAGGACTACTTCTTCTGGTTTTAAAAAGAACAATTTTTTACATTTCTCATACACAGAGTATCGCTTTGTAGAACTATCAAGATTATTCAACATATGATCAATGTTGATATCATTTAAAAATTCTGAGTTTATGTTTCTCAATTCTAACTCTCCAGCAATTTGATTTTAACTATGCTGTCTATTGCTGTTTGAGTAACATTATACTTGGCTTCTAACGCCATTGTAAAGAATGCATTGTGGTTACTTAAACTGTCCAGACTGTGAAATGGAACAGGACTAGTTTCATGGTTATCTAAAACCATATTAATCTCATTGCAATTATTGACATTGCCCGGCTGTATCTCTTCTATTTTATGTTTCCTATGAGCATGCACTTTAAAAGTGTTCCATCTCCGCGTTGTGAATTCGCAAGCTCCGATACCACAGGAAGCCGAAACACACACTTGGGTCATTTTTGTGGTATCGTTAATGATTGCTACATTTTCTAAACAATTTGGTGTTGAAAAAACATAAATTGCATTTGAAACATTCGTTCTCTTCCATTTCATTTCAAGTTTGTATATAATATTATATCACACCGATGCTAAATGTTGGTCTCTGCCGCTGTAACAAACCAGGCGCCAAAAGTATCACTCTCAGTTTCCGGTGTAATGCGCATGAATTATGGATACTTTGGCGGGAGAATTACACACTTTGCGTTAAACTGAAAAATCGCTGCTGAACGCGTGGTGTTCAAAACGTGAATACGGGAAGCAATTTTAGCGAAATTTGTAGAAAAAATAAATAATACATTAACTAAGTATGGAGAACAATTGAAGTGTCGACCTGAAACTTGTTAATAAAGTCATATCCAGCACTCGGATCAACGTAGATTAATTTTTGGTTCATTACATTAGGGACTGCATTTCTATCGATGAAAAACTTCTTCTAACATTTTCTTATACTTATAATAGTTCACAGAAAAAAAAAGGCTTAAAAAACGAGTGGTAACTCAAGATCTAATCAGCTGGTTTATTTAAACATCACCCGTTAATTTCCTTGAACATCGAATGCTAACTTATTGAACATACATGTTACATAATTGCACGCCTACGTTCATATAAGTATCCCCGTGCACACTTAGGTTCAAAACTGAACACTGTATGTTTATAAATTGAACACGCCCGAGCGCATCTGACGTCCGTCATATTTAGTGTAGGATAAAATACACATTAAATTGAATATTTAAAAATTAATGTACGAGGTATTATGTTTTTATTGACTTTGGGGTTATTATAGAAGGCTGTCCTGGTTACTAAATAGGCAATACACGTTTTTGTCTTCTTATTTAATAATGTAAATTATCATCCCTTTTCAGAAATACACAGCTAGACAATTTTGCGTTTGAAAGGAAAAAAAGTGTATATAGTTATTTTGTAACCATTGGGGGAGGCATGTTTTTATTATAATTGTTGGAAGGAAATTAAAGCGATATATCCATGAAAAATCAGAAATAAATAAATAAATAAATAAATAAATAAATAAATAAATAAATAAGAAGGCTTTCTTTACAAATTTTCAATCAAATGGCAATGATGTTGACAATGATTTGTATTAGTCATAATCTGTACTTTATTATGGCGCTGGTTTATGGGGTCATACGAACTGGAGAGAAGTGCAAACTGTTCAAAACAAGGCGTGTACACTGTTTCGCAGCTGTGCGTCTAATACGTGACATGTTGCCAGTCAAGGAGATATGGGATATAAGAGTAGCAAATAGACTCAATCATTAAAAACTTTTCATCTCGTTTCAAGAGTGCGTAAAATATATAAGAGATTGACTTATAAGATACACATGTGGAGTAGAAAGATATCTAGGTCGATATTGGAAATACATTCATTTTTTCTTATGTCAAATGAAGAAATCCAAACCCTTTTAGCAAAAACCTTTATTAAATATGTTCTATAGAAGAAAGTATTGTTTGCAATAACATGTATTTTAATAAATCAAAAATATGTTAGGTATGTGGATGTATATGACTGTCTCATAAGTCATGTGGCTGGGTACCAATGTTATAATTGATACAATTTTATTGTGTATGTTTCTATTTGTTTTAAAGATGTGCAGATGCATAAATGCAATTTAGTAATTTTAATAAATAATTTTATGACGTTTACGGACCATTTGTGTTAAAAGAGAGATAACTCATTTTTTTTTATATAAACAGGATAAATGGGGGCTGAATGGAACAGCTTGATTGACAGCAGTCCAATTATTGATGTAAATACAGGGAGTAAATTTCAGAAATCGCCATCTTTTTTACAAAAATTGTCAAAACTTGCATCGAAAACTTCTTATTCACAGATTTATAGACATGTAACACATACAAGTTTATTTGAGTGAAGACTTTAATTTGTGGAAACAAGTTAATAATTCTGTATTCGTCAAGTGGACGCTTGTATATTGATTAGCAGCACCGGGATGCTGACTACGTAATTTCATCTAGATTGGTCAGATTGTAGTGGTAAGGAAATACCCGCATGAAACAGTATTGCATGATATACATCCAGATAGCTAACACTTTTAGCTACATGCGGAAATACCGGTTATGAAAGCAATTTTTACCGACATCGTGGCACCCCCTCCAACATCAACAACATGCTAGTAATGATAATTGGTAGTTCAAATACAAGGCATCTGTATTTTTATGTGATGGAGCACTTTCCACATAACTTTTTCCACCTTCATCCAAGACCGTCCATTTTTTACACGGATTAAGTGGAGGAAAAGTGACAAATAAGCAAAACATTGAACAATTAGAATCACTAATTCAGGACAAAAAGGCCAAACCATATAATTATTCATATCGGGGGCAACGATTTAGATTCCAGAGGGGCAAATCAACAATTAGCAGAGGAAGTTGCGTTGAAGTTAGTCGTTCTTTGCGATACATTTAAAGTTAGATATTCGGTAGTTAGCATTGCAGTTGTCAGATATTACCAAGAGAAAGTACACGTGAGGTAGAGCAGGACGATTATAATAGTTTTGTTAAGAGTGCCAATGAACATTTGAGAACCGAGTTGAGCACAAGAACGAATATTTTTTTTATTGGAAACTGAAAGGTTTAAAAAATTCAGAAGACAATAATTATGATGATGGCGTGCATATGAATGACTGGGGAATGCTGAAATATTATAAGGCAGTCAGAGGTGCAATCATGTATTGTTTACGACATTAAGACATTAAAGTATAGCAGTGGCCCTCAAAGCCAGTTAGTTATAACTGTTGATACCGCCTGCTATTTAGTAAATTATTATGCATGTACACTTAATGATGCTTTTTAAACCGTATCTTTGACATTGCTTGATACAAATATGTCTTGATGTGTTGTTAAGGGTGGGCATTTTACCTTTCCCCACCTTTGATGTTACTATTGCTATACAGAATGCTTTGGATTTAAAGTCGAAATTATATTCTGAACAATGGTTTTTGTCTCAGTATTGTTTTAATTGTTATGAACTATCATTCACAGCTGTCATTTAGTAATAAATGACCATTTCAATTTCAATTATCTTGAGTCTTATTCAAAGCCATCTTGGTACCATCAAACAGATTTGCCAAGTGTGCGAAATATTAATACAGGCATAAAATGTTTTATATTGGTATGTGACACATTAATAAAATAAAGTAAATTAATAACTCATTGTTTTATTTTACAAGATCAGTCTTGTTCATTGTTACATATGTATATATTTTATAAATCTAATAGATGTGAAATTATTTATTGTATACTGAATGTAAAGAGAATAATGAATAATTGCTTACACCATCTGGTTAATGGCTTATCAAAGGACAAATTATGAAATGATATTCCACTTAGATTATGTAAGGTGTGTGAAGAGATCAATAATTATAATATATGGTGAACGTGAACATTTACGGTATGCTGATCACATGCTAGAAGTATATTTCGAAGAATAAAATATGGTTGGAAGTTCGTTGTAGTGTTTCCGGAATCGTATTCGGTTTGATTTTTCATATTACTATGATAAACAGTCATTTCTGTCACCAGTTGTGTGAATCTTGTATTCAGGCATATGAGAAGGCATCAAAGAATTTTGTTGAATTTTTATATAAAACACCTACTGGAGATAGTTATAATGAGCATGCCTCTCACGAAATACTAAGTCAGGCATTTCAAGCTAAGGCATGTAATTGGAAAGAACAAAATTGACCGTTTATTGAAACAGCTTGATACGGATAATGGCAGTCAAATAAGTAGTTAATATAGGAATTCAACATCAGTATGTGACATCTAGTAAGACACAGGCATCAAGTATTATACTTGTGAGAAAACAAGCCAAATTAGAGGCTTTTCTGGTCAGAAACAACCTGATAGTGCAGGACGTGCACCGTTAGTCAGTAACTGAACTTTCTCAATTCTTGATTAAAAAGGGTCTGATCTTATCTCGTTTGGCAAAATATGATGACAATCCATGTTATATGTTTATTGGAAACTCAGCTTCAAAAGTATTATGAACGAACTTGACGGTTCACCCACAGAAGAACTTGATTTGTTGATTCGATGGCTAGGACCTGAATCGTCAAAACAGACCGATAATATTCGAGCATACAATGCTGCCAATCCAGCGGATGTCGTGAACGAAATATGGAATAGGTTAGAACAAAGATTTGGATCACCCGAAATAATAGAGAGCTGCCTGAAGCAGCGCATAGTATCATTTTCAGACCATCACGTCTAATGAGAACATTATTTGACCTTGCAGATCTGGTCTCAGACATTGCATCTATTAAATAACAGCCGAAGTATTCTGTACTATTTTCCTACTTCGACTCATCAACAGGCGTGAATCTACTAATGTCTAAATTACCATGATTTTAGTCTTTCACCCTCAAGTAGAAGGAGGTAATAAAGCATATACCAAGTTGAGTAGCTTGCTATTGTACATTCGTGATCCCCTTTTTAAATTGTCTCGTATGAGACAATAAACTTTAATTTGTTCAGTGACCGCAATGTTTTCTCCCTGGTGCGACACCCCGTAACAAGTTGGACTTTGGATTCTATCGAATACTATTTATGCAATAATATTGTGTTGTCCATGTTATATGCCGAAATATTTACCAATATTAGAAGGCATAATGTTGAAAAAACAATAAATTCATTAAAAGAAAAAACGTTTGGTGGAAAAAAGCACTCAGTGCAATATTTTAGAAAGCTATGTAAAAGACTTGGAAAAATTACTTGATATTTTAAAAGAATAAGTAGATTAGAACAGCAATAACATTCAGTCTAAAATGTTTCAAATAAGGTCAAATAGAAAAGGCAAACCGTACAATGCCAAACTACGCTCCTGCATTTATTTTTCACAGTCGCCAAATTGGAGTAGAGCATATTGCCCCTATAATATGTTGAAGTTGATCAACTACCATGTAAATTTACATCTTTAACCTAAATTCTGAGCTTGGTTACATAACCAGGGAACAGATTGTTGAGTTAGATATCAGTAACAATTTAACAATGCCCAGAGATGCTACTATAAAAAAGGGTCATCATTTTTATGGAGTTGAGTTATGTAATGGCACAAAAACATATACAGTTGGTTTAAGAGGAGGAGCAGATGCAAAATCTGACACATATACTGCATGCACGAAGGAAATTTTGAAAGATCTGAATGCTAGTAGTTCAGAAATTGATAATGGAACCAATATTCTAAGGTCAAAATATTTATGACAGATAGGAGTTCAACAGAAGAGAAAGCTAATAAGACTTTAAGTAAAGACATTTTTGATATGACAAACATCTTGCCAAATTCATTCAAATGTGCAGTAAATCCACTACTACAATTTAAGAGAGGTCTGTGAAAAAGAGTTAATAAGAATAGAGAACGATAGCTTAGCAGGTTGTAAAAAGGGAACATCCGAGACTGCCAATCTTATCACATTTGTTGCCAATTTTTTTTAATTTGTTTTATAAAGATGGATCTGGTGATCCTCTTTTATCTGTAACATATTTAAAGTCCATTTGGATATCCCCTATACCGATTACCAAATTCATTGGAAATAGATTTGTTTGTTTTACAAAATGTATTATGCTGCAGGAACTTTTTATTTGGCAAAACATTTGGAAGCATAATAATATCTAAAAAATTATAACTCTACTCTTAACTTCACGCAGGATTTTATTTACACTTGGATCAGAAATGATGTCATTTTAGCTTCTTGTCGAGCATTAGGAATTATAGGTAAACTCATAAATGAACCGTACTAGGCATTTGCTGCAGATGACTCAAAAAGTGCCATTAACATGGGAAACATATATACGACCGTTTGGTCACATTTTTAAAAATATGCATTGAAAATCCGAAATTACTTTTAGAAAATAACGTTTCTCTATTATTTGGACCTTCTACAGAAATTGTCCCCGAAGGGGAGTGCATTATGCCTTCTAACCTTGGGACATATTTCGGCATATAACATGGACAACACAATACTATTGTTACTATTACTCTGAATGCCTTTGGTGATCTTAAAACATGTAATTTGTCTAAAATTTATTGATAGTATAAAGATTGGCAAATAATATTCATTCAAATTCAGGAAATATTTATCATTTCTAAAGGCATCTGGATCGTCGTTCCCAAACCTGGAACTGGCCGTTGTTTTGACAGACGACAGCATCAACATTAAATAAAAACGTATAATACATTGTAAATTGTACACTGTTAAAAGCGCCCAGGTGATCCCGTTTTGACCCCGCCTATTTAAATGACGTAACGTTGTTCTAAGCTGCGCCCATCAACATAGTAATGACTCCAACAATTATACTATGCGAGTGCATAATACAACGATGCTATTTATTCTTTGTAACATTATGTTTCGATAATAGCATGTCAATTATAATGAAAGTTTCTTACATGAAGAGTAATGATAAGATATAGGCATTATACTCATTACTACTATAGCTAACGCACTATTCATACGTTAATAAAATGTCATTAGAATATACTTCTAAGCTCTTAACTAAAAGCAGGAAAGTCCTAGAATTATTATGTACAGTCCTTTGTAAAATATTTTACCTTGATATGATAGGGGCCGTCGTGGACATGATCGCATGGTAGTTGGATTTAAAACTACCTATGCAATTAGTGCGTATCACCACTAAGGTTATGTTTTGGACTGTTGAATACTATCAAAGATATAACCAATGCACTCGTTACTACTATAGCTAATGGCACTATTTATACCTTAATAAAATGTCATTAGAAGATTCGTCTAAACTCTTAATCGAAAGCAGGAGTCATAGAAGATAGTGGCAATAATGTTGACAATTCTCCTATCCTATTTCATATAGTACTCCGCATAGTGAGATCTATATATGCTAAACTATTACAACAGGAATAGATAAATAAATGATATTAAAAAAGACCTTTCATTAATTTCATCAAAAGTAAGAAACTCAATAGGCAGAATGATATTATTTTTCAGATTTGCTCCATACATAATAGATGCTATAAGGGAACCAATCCAGGACAAAAATTCAAAACTGTAAAGCTCTTTCAATAATGTATGATGGTGCAATTAACAGAAGTTGAAATCTATATTGCAGGAGCCTTGAAAATGGTTATCCCAAATATTATTTTGTTGGTCATGAAGACTTCGAACATGCCCATGCTGATGGCGTTTTCTCGTTAATTGGCAAAGCTATGTATATTTCTAGTAGTGTTCACTGGAAGGAGAAGGTTGTGGGTGGAGGATCAGATGGGACCAGTGTTAATAACATTGTATCTAGAAGGTTGAGTGATGGAAGCCCTATGTTGTACATTGCGTTGCACATCGTTTAGAACTTGGTATTTTAAGTGCTATTACAACCAAATGCTTGTAACAGTTCAAAACATGCTGATTTTTCATAAGCACTATCACTACTCTCCGAAGGCTCTTAGAGAACTGAAATCAATTGCAAAGTCCCTCGAGAAAAAAGACACAAGATGTGTCCCACATATTTCAAAAGCTGCCAAATGTGTTCTTGAAAATTACACTGTCATTTTGTCCTATTCTGAGCATGTGTCCCAATCAAAGGCAACAACTGAAGTTGTAGGCAGAGGTTTATTCATTGCAAACAAAATGAGAGACTACAGAGTCCTGCAGTATATGTTCTTTATGGATGATCTTGAAATTATCAGAAACTTGTGTTTAAACTTAAAAAAATGGATCAACATACATTGATTTCTTGGATGCATTTCAAATGCCGTTTCTTGAATTAATTTTAATCAGGCAGAACTCTTCAATAATTTATTGATACTATTGTCAAGAATGACAAACCTTATTACAAAGACATTGGACTCATTTTTTTCACGAATTTGACAACACAAATTTTCAATCCATTATTGATATAGTTTTTGACAAAATTAATGGAAGACTTGAAAACCCTAATAACCCTTTCAAGCCAGTTTTGCAGTCGGCACAGATATTTGACACAAACGACTGTCCAGCAGACAGACAACAGCTAGCTGGGTATGAAATCCAGCAGCTCCAATATTTAGAAAACCATTTTCAGCAATTTCTTGAACATTGGTTGTGATAGAACCAGATTAGATCAAGAATGGGTATAAGTTAAAGCACATCTTGGAAACAGAATACTTAACAATATCAACATTCCAAAATTAATACTTTATTCAACCAACTGCACAGCATTTTAAAAACATAATGATGTTAGTGAAATTACAATGTCACTTTGCCGAAGGGACAAGTTGGTAAAAGAGTTAATGCCGGGCCCTGGCGTGGTACATATACTTCAATAAAAATAAGCGAGATTAATATTCCAGTAAAAGTAGTCCAATAATAGAAAGCTGCGGTGGGGATAAGGTTGTTCAATGTGTCCAAGAGACCTTATGTGTATTGATATTTACATGCACGTTATATTACACATATTTATATATTTATCGCTTAGTTATTTCTTTGTGTTGAACACCTAAATTGTGAAAAATAATATGTACTATTGTGATGTAAATGGAAATGTGAAATAATAATTAACATATGACATATAAACCTTCTTTTGTTTCTGGTCTCTCGTTGTTTAACCAAAGAAGTTCCAGGCAAGGAGATCACGACCAATACGATCTTCCTCGACATCTGAAAGGAATAACTATGCGAGCATCATCCAAATCAATATCTAGAACATCTTCCAACGGCTCTCTTAGATTAATAGCTATATTGTGGATTGCAACGCATACCATGATAGTACAAACTTTTCCGGATCAACACGAAGTCGAGGGCCCGGCGCCACAAAACTATTCGAGTAAATATTTTGTACTCAGCTTGAGAATATTCTTAAATTTTGTTTTCTGAGTACAATTGACCTCCACAAAAATATTACCCTATTTTCTTTACTCAAATTTAAGAAAATTCTTAAATATTATTTGAGAATGGCTTAAACCATACTTAAGTAATTTACTCAAAATCCAAGATGGTGTCAAGAATGATAAGAAGGAGACGTAGAAGGGAACGAACTGCAATAATTCCAAGGCAGAGAGAAGTAATCCCTTAGACACCATGACAGATAATGAATTATTTGAGAGATATCGGTTAACAAGTCCTACGAGGAGAAACAAGCTAATCTTACCCATCGTTCAAATACTGCTTTTTCTACGGTTTGTGCCCACGGGGTCCCATTTGGCTCTCATAGGGGACCACCTGGGAGTTTCGGAATCTGCAACATGAAATGCATGCAGGAAAGTATGTAGAGCTATTTGGGGATTGTCTCCCATGTTATACGCTTCCCCGACGGAGAAAGAGCTCAGCGAATACAAGAGGGATTCAGGAGAATCGCTGGTACGTTTTCTTATTCAATTTCTATGCATACATAGCCATTCATGGTTTTTACTTTGTCGTCTTTTCAGCGTCCATTATGTTGACTACTTCCAATTTCGATTATGCCCCCTTCTTCACGGTCTCACAAATAGCGATGAGAAGCGCCAAGACGCTTAGAAAAGCGATAAGAAGTGAAAAAAGATAAGCCCAAGATAAGCCCAAGAAGTCATTTTTTTTCAAATAAATATGAAAAAAATTAGTAAAATGATTCTGAAAACATATTCTTTTATGAAATAAGTAATAGCGTCAAGATGTTATTTTTTATTTAAACAAAATGAAAAAAAAAATGATAAAAAGACAAGAATTTTAAATTGGACAAAAAGAAAAGTATTAAAAAAGTCTAGTCCATTGAGGTGGAGAAGCGATATTTTTGAAAATTCAATCTTTAGTTTACTTTAATTTATATATAATTTAAATACCTTCTTGTTGCTCTTGACGCTTTTTCTCACTAATTAGTGAACCTCCTTTTCTGATCATCTGACCGACAAGCACCTGTTATCTTAAAAGTACCCCGAATTTTGAAATGCGAACAAAAGTCAATAAAGTATATCACCATTCTTTATCAGGGACAACGGGAAAGGGGGCCATTTTCCTAAGTTAAAAAGGGGTAATACAAGTATGCTTGTGTCTACCCTCAGTTAGTGTTTTTTGTTTGTTGTGTATGTGCGCGGGGGGTGGGGTTGAATGTTTTTTGCACAGTGGTTGTTTGTTTGTGAGCGGGGGTTGCGTTGAAATAAAATTTGAACCCCTTTAAAAAGTTTATTCCTATAAGCTTCTGTCAATTGACAACTGCTATTTCTTTATCTAGATTAGATGATTGAAATTATTACTTTGAACACCTTGTCCAATTAGAGTGGAGAGAAGAAATACAATTTAATTATCTTGTGAGAGTTGATCACGGAAAAACCTTCTTCATTATAGCAGAGACATCATTTAAACTAAATTTGGTTAATTGATGTCTCTGCTAGAACTATTTCTTTTGTCATAGGGGATCTTTAAGCAAGATTAAAAACAACAAGAGGCTCCATGAGGAGCCTAAATCGCTGACCTGGCATTCAATCTCTAATTATTTTGATTTCAATTGGACTTCAAATTCAAACTAATTAAAGGTCTGTGGCAACCAATGTTGCGACCATTAAATCTACACCGATGCAATTTTCAAATACAATACTGTTATCTCCTAAGTTCAAGTGAAATCAAAATTAAATATTTCTCTTAAATTCATTATTTATGTGCATATAGGTGCTCATATAAATCACAGACTTGTTCCAGGTGCCTTCTAAATGGTTTAATAGCTACAGCAGCTTTGAAAACATTACTATCAATTTAATTATCAACTGTACAATTTATATCACATCATGCCAGAATACAACTAGAAAAAATAATAATAAACAGCTGCCAGAAAGCACATGATACGCCCATCCACCTTTTTGACGGTCAAAGTCCCATAACTCGGAAATAATCAAGACAAACATACTATCCAAAAATTATTAAATAGTTCCAAGCATTCAGGCTTGAGTTATCGTACGAAGTGTGGACTGGACGGAGGGACGGACAGTGGTATTCCTTAATACATCTGTCAAAATATGGGCGTATAGAAACTAGATATACAGTTAAGAAGGAAAAACAGCAGAAAATAAAACAAATATGCAACGTTATACACAACACTGAGTAATTGCAAGAACACCTCACTATGCAGTAATCAGGTCAAATCTAGGTGTAATTTCTGCAGAGTACTTTGCTCGTCGTTGAAATAAATCAAAACATTATTTGAATTAACTAGGTCAAAGATGTCCTTGTTTTAGATTTTTACTCAAAATGTGTGGAAATATCACTAAGTTCAATATATAAAATATTTGACATTTTGCTTACGCATTTAAAATGTCGGCGATGGCCTGCCAGCCATTTTGACGGATAGTGGAGGCTTTCACGTCTCCACTACCCTTCATTTTTCCTCATCTTTCAATTTTGATTGCTCAATGAGCAACATTTCTTCGTCCATGGTCCAGTTGGACCCCCTTTTCCCTTTAGTGTCCATATTTTTAATGCAATGGGTTAAACATACGATAATTTGACAACTTACATCAAAACTCACCTTCATTTTCCCGATGTTTACTAGTTATTCTTTGTCTTCCACACTACCACATACATCGTTGAATTTTTTTTTACTCAACTCAGAACGGAGAAAAGAAGATTTATTCTCAACTGAGTAAACATTCTGAGAATATTTTTATCCTCAGAATGTTTTAGTTTTATGACGTCGGGGCCAGAAAGAAGACAATTAAACCTTGTCTTTTTTCCACCAGCTTAAACATCTCTCTGCAACTTCTGGTCCTTGTGTGGACACGATTAAATCTATCGTGACAAGGCATGGATGGTCTCATGCACGGGATCAACAGAAAACTCTTGCAGCCATACCCAATATCTTTATAAATAAGGCAATCTTCCACTCGTCGGTTGTTGACTTCTATGTGTTGTAACATATGAGAACGTCTCAAAATTTTGTTATCGTGTACACTACCTTGCCATGGTTTTTGGAAGGTCCTTATCTTGTTACAATGTGGCAAAATATGGCCGCCAATAAGACAATAGCACTAAAGACTCTGTGTACGTCTCGACTATTTGTTACCCACATCAACAGTGTCACCAACAACTGGCACATGTCTCCCCGTGGCGTAAAATCTCAATGCAACAAGGACCCCAGAAGACTTGTTTTGTTAAAATGACTTATGTTTTGTTTTATTTTTGAAATATACATTTATTGTGTATTATAAATATATATTTATTTGAAAAATAAATTGTTTTATGTTTAGAGCTGGGTTTTTATTTTCCTAGCTAAGACTTCAGTTGATAACTGTAAGTCAACTGCCCATTTATTAGTGGCAGAAACCCCATTTAATCTTGTGAGCTGTGTAGATGCAGATGTAAACCCCACAGCATTATCTCATTAATTATGTGTATAAATGGAGGAAAATTTGTTTATTAATTATAATTCTTATTTTCATCATGTAGATTTTAGAAACTGTTTATTTTGAGAAATTGTTTGTTTGACATTGATTATTTTTATTCTTATGGACTTATTTTAATGTATGTAGAGGTGTATTTTAACACCAGTCGTTTAAAAAAAATCGTGCATCTCTTTGTGAATGTGGGTCATCGACCATCGACTAATACAATTTTTATCGAGGTCAGAGATTTTCAAGAAGCTTAATTTTATTGTGCAGGGAATGTTAATGTACATGGTATATATTGCCTGCTGTATGAAAGTTGTGGAATACTAGCGGAAGTTTTATGGTTTACATTAGTATTGAAGTCAATGAAGATTAAACAAGTTGGTCAACAATTACGTCATGGATTTGACACAGTAATACACTTGTACAACGCGTGTTCAACAATTACACAAGATTTATCGTTGAGAGAAATAAGGTAATCGTTATTTAATTAGTCAGATTTTAAATGATAATTAATTAAAGATGAGAACATTTGTAATTGGAAGTTTACACATTTCAAGCTTGGAAAAATATTTACAACAATGTTATGAATTACAAGTGTGGAGAAATGAAATTAAAACACGAGGAGTAAGCGGTGGCCACACTAACGCATTATATAGACATCTTGTAGAATTGCATAATTTTAGGCCTGACTTGGTTCTTATAAAAATTGGCAGTAATGACATTAGCACAAAATGGTCTAAAATGAGCAATGCTGACGTGCCGAAAATCACACAATATCGTACTCATTAAATGTTGATCTACATGCCTAACTATACCTATCATTTGTTCAAAAGTCACTGGATGCTACTACTATCACATTATATATAGAATAGACATCATAATATATATATATATATTATATAAGATTATATATTCAATTATAAGATTAGAAAACAGACATATTTAGGTGCCATATGTATATTATTTAAAAAAGTATTACCAATATTAATCAAACATATATGTGGGCAATATAGAGGATATCTCAGTATGCTGTTGTATATATTTATGTTGGGGTGGTGTAGATACAGGTAGTAACATCTTTGAAGAAGGCGGGAGGGGAGTTTGCAGTTAATCTTTATGAACTACCATTTATTCACTCAACTTGCAGGATGCCACCAGTACGTTCATCGAAGGATAGAATATCCTCCAGGATACAGGCCCGCAGATTGTCAGTAATCCAAGTACCACAGGAAAGTCAAAATGCAAAGTTAAATGTGACAAATGACGCTGATAATCATTCGCCACCGCAACCTAATGATCAAATGATGAACTTGGTGCAATCACTAACAAACTCAGTGACATCACTACAACAAGTTTCTGAGATGGCTAAAAAACTAGAACCGAGGAACATTGCTGTGAATACAACGATTCCGTGATAAGACGTTCTCCTGACTTGGAGGAAGAATTCGTACCATCGATCACGTGACTTCATAAAAAATCTAGGCATTTTTAGCAGTAGACACTGCAGGTAGAAATGAATCGAAGAAAACGATCTCAAAAGTCATCCAGCAAATATTGGTGCGTGGTTCCGGGCTGTACATTTGACAGCAGGAAGAAACCCAATCTGGAAAAATATGTAACATTTATCCCATTTCCGACAAAATGGAAAGACCACAGGCAATTTTGAACAAAAGATGCCTAGATTTTCGTCACTTGGTGATGGAAGTCACATGACGGTATTATCTGAATACAGTATCCCGGAACCGACGTATTCTACATGTAGTACAACAACACCTGCTCCAGAAGAAGTTTTACCAGGGCTAAATTTAGGTACAGAACATGTACAGTTTCAACAATGGGTTGTATTAATAACTTATCAGCAATAGCTAGTCACATTGGAAATCAGCCATTATACAATAATGTAAATATAGTGGGGAATGAAAGTAGTTCAAGGTATTGCATGCATCAAGCGGTACCATTGGGGGCCACAATTTCGGAAATTTTCAAGCGGCAAATTTGGGCAAATGATTTTATTGAGTTGGGCAAACTTTTACCGGAATCTATAGAAAAGACCCTTAAGACAAAGACTTTGCAGGTGGAAAGTTTGTCAAATCCTGTTCTCACTTTAAAGGAGCAGGACAACACTATTGTGATAGTGCTAGAGTTTTAGACATTGTTATATATTTTGTATTATTAACTGTATTGTATTTTTGTTGTAGATTTACATTAATTCAATTTAGTAATTGAATTAAGGAGCATAGAAATAAGAAGATTTAATTATCTTGTATATTTTATTCAATAGTTACTTTATATATTTGTAGTCTGCTAGCTTAGTCAAGTGTGACAATTCTTTATATTACTTTCCTTCTTTTCCATTGGTCAGTTTATTTTGGCGGGAACATTTTGTCTTTACTTCTATTGTTTGGGTCATATTCACTTTGGAGAAGCTATCTTAAATAGCCATTTTACTTCTCAGGAAATGCTGATATTGGAACTTATACTTGGAATTGTAAATCTAGTTTTGAAGGTCAGTTTTCATTCTTATACTAATTCAAATAATATTTAATCATCTAATTTCCCAAATTGAGTGTAAGTTGCAGTTTTGTAAGATTTGGAATAATTGAGAGATAGAATGGATTTTTTTTTATTGATTGTATGATTGTGATAACTGAATGGTAACATTTTAACTAATTGCAATAAATAATCAGTAATTCTGTAAAACACATTTTTAGCTGAATTTAATATCTAAAGTTTGCAATTAAAAACATAAATAATGTTAATGGTTTAAATTATAAAATCAATGATGTTAAAGTATATTTTAACAGTCTGAATGAGTATGTACAAATGATTTTAAACTTTGATTTAAAGTATAATAAGTAAATACTTTAAATGTTGTATTGTAATGGGAGATAACTCAATATTTCCTTGTTAATATGATTGGGGTTATTTTTAGAACCCAGTAGTATATTTTAATATTTTTATTCAGGAAAAATTGGTAATAATTGACCAGATTGTATCCACTGAAGTTGCAGACCTTTGCACCTCATGTGAGGTAGGTTTAATTGTTTAATTGTATTTTTGTTTGCTTTGTTTAGCTTAGTTTTTTAATAATGCTTATTTGTTATGTTTTCTTGCATTCTATGTTGCAATCATGTAATGTCTTGTCTGCATTAATCTAATGCTGCTATTTGTTGTTTGTAACCAATCATTATTATTGTGAAGCCACAGCTTCAATATGACTGTGATGTATTTATGAATATGCAAAATATATATAAAAATGGTATTTGTATATATATTTGAGTAAACTCAGAATGATCCGTTATCAATCTGTTGTGTATAAATAAGATTGTGTTATTTTAAATAATTGGAAATACCCTGTAAACATTTCCTATATATTATTGTAACTTATTTTTAACCTATTGTTGTTACTATGTCTAAGTAAGGACATTCTTTTGTCATTTTAGGGTTAGTCATTTACAACTTTAGTTATTACTCAGATATATTTTAGTGTTTTCATTTGACACCAATTGAGGAAAACACTGCTACACTATTACATCACTAGATCTTTGGTTGACTGCCTTTTCAATTTACATACACAAACACCCAGGTTCAGTATCAGGAATGCTAAAATATATGGAAGTAATGCGCGATATTGCAAAGAGAAAAGGAAATTGGCACAATTATGACAGAAAATTTAGGTTAACTAAATCATAGTTAACATTAAGTTGGGGGGTAACTCATCAGGAAATATATGTAGAATCGTTACTGGATAGAACATTGCTTGATAATACAGCTAAAGTGTCATCAGCTTTTCAAGAGGGCAATTGAATCTTAACAGACCTTCGACACAATACAATCAGTCTGTTCCACAAGCCCCTGTTGGATACTGTGTAAAATTTCACACTGGCAAATTTTGTGCCATCCCATGTAGATACAGCCACAATTGTTATAAATGTAGTAGACTACATCCCAGTATCAGGTGCTATATAGCGGACATTCCAAATGTCTCAAGGTTACCAGGCGGTCAAGATGTTGATTTTAGCTTCAGAAATGGCAATAATACAGGACACCATTTACAAATTCAAACAACTTTTGCCAAAATTGTCGACCAAGAACTCACCACACCAATACAAGTCGATTTGCTAGCTAAATATCTATCAGGTTACGACAAAACAGAAAAGGGGGTACATTTTACAGGGGTTTTCCAAGGGTTTCACAGTTTTTAGTGCCATATCAGACACACAGGTGCAATATAGGAATTTGCAATCTGCATTTATACGACCTGGCATTGTTGCTGAAAAAGAACGCCAGACAGAGCTGACTGCAGGCAGGTTTGCAGGCCCATTTGATCATCCCCCTCTTCCAAAATTTCATGTTTCTCCTTTGGGCCTATGTCCGAAAAAAGAACCGAATAAGTTTATAATTATCCACCATCTGTCTTATCCGAAAGTGGGCCTTGTTAATGATTTGTATATCACCAGAAGATTCTTCAGTGCAATATACTAGGATCCAGGATGCAATTTCTGGCATAAAAATGTATCAATCTGAGGTATATTTGGCAAAATGTGACATTGAAATGGCATACAGGAATTTACCACTTTCACCGAATGAGTATCATCAATTTGGTTTTATTTGGGACAACCAGTTTTATTATGACGAGTGCTTGGCAATGTGTTGTGCATCTTCTTGTCAAATGTTTGAAAGGTTCAGTACCTCTTTGGAATGGATATGCCAAAAACAGATGCCAGAGGGACTGTTGTTGCATATTTTAGTTGATTTTTTGTTCGTTGCTCCCAGCAAACACCTCTGTCAACAGTACTTAAACACATTTTTACATATTTATAGGGATACCCATGGCATCTAAGAAAAATGTAAGACCCTCTCAGGTTCTAACATTTTTAGGAGTTGAGTTAGATACAATTATTAAAAACAGGCCAGATTACAAGAGGACAAGTTAAATAAATGTTTATCTCAAATAGACGAATTTTTAAGAAGAAAAAAGTCACTTTACAGGAAATACAGTCGCTCTGTGGTCTCTTGAATTTTGCTTGTCAGGTGATATTGCCAGGTCGAGCCTTTTTACGCCGATTATTCGAGTTGACATACCATAGGGTAAAATTAATCGGGGTTGCAAGGACGATTTATAAGTATGGAAACATTTCTTAGAACAGTTTAATGAGAAATACTTTTTCATTGATGAAACATGGGCGTATTGGGATAAATTTCTTTTATTTACTGATGCTTCTGGGGTACATGGTTATGGGGCAGTGATTGAAAAATCTTGGTCTTATGGTAGTTGGAATGAAGAATGGTTAAGTTATAATATAACAGTAAACGAATTGTATCCTATTGTTTTGGTTGTTGAGCTATGGGGTGAAAGACTGGCTAATAGGTCAGTATGATTTCAGTGTGACAATGAAGCATTGGTCTTTATACTAAATAAACAAAGCAGCAAAGAGAGAAATGTCATGTACTTTTTAAGGAAACTGCTATTTTTATCTCTAAAGTTTAACATATTATTTAAAGCTGAACATATACCTGGAAAGAGAAATGTACTAAGTGATGCTCTTTCACGCTTGCAGATAAACAGGTTTCAGAGACTATTACCAGATGCAGAAGTAGAACCAACATTAATCCCGGCTCTACCAGTATTACCTTACTGAACAACACTGAATGAGTTAGTTGATGCATCACTTGCTCCCAAGATCAAAATTATGTACAACAGAATATGGGAAATTTTTTGTGGGTTTTGTAAAACATACCTAACTGTTGCAGATAACTACTTTGTCTTTATATTTGGCTCATTTACATAACAAAGGCCTTGCAAGTTCAGCCATTAGTTGTTACAATTCTGCGGCTGGATTTGCATAATTTAGCCGACCCTTCCAATTCTTTTTTGATTTTAAAATTGCTACAGGGGATTAAAAAGAAAAATCCATCATTCGACAATAGATTACCAATAACTTTGCCAATTTTGAAGAAACGTGTTGATCTTTTGCCAGTTTTATATAAAGCAATGTTTTTGTTGGCTTTCTATGTTTTTTGCGAATTGGGGAGATTACACGAAACGATCAAAATGAAGGAAAGAATCATTGTTTGCAGTTACAGGATGTAAAAGCAGTTTCCAATGGCTTCATAATTAGTTTTAAATCTTATAACATTTAACTCCGGGTTTAATTACTCAAATTCACATTGGAAAACAGGAAATAAATTATTGTCCTGTTTTTCATTTAGCACAATACCTTTATCTGAGAAGCAACTCATCAGGGCCATTATTTATTTACCCTGAGGGTAGTTCTGTTAACAGGGTGCATTTCACACAAATTCTAAATCAATCACTCAGTATGGCTGGACTTCCATCTTCATGTTACACGTCGCATAGCTTTCTAATAGGTGCAAGCAGTTTTGCGATGGAACTTGGAAATTCGGATGCTCAAATAAGAGCCCTTGGTCGATGGAAGTCAAATGCCTTCTTAAAGTACATTCGTCCACAAATCGGTAATTTCTAGGATAATTTCACAAGCAATTTTAGTTACTTAGTTTTGATACATATTTTTTGCCAAGGATGATGAGCAGGAGCAGTCATCACCGTAAATTGGCGTTATGTATACATTTTAAGTTTGTTTATACAATTTTATGTCATGTTTGAATATTGTGTAATGTGTAGTTATAGATACATGTAGTCATTTTTATTGCCAAATTCTATTGGTGTGAGTATAATTCTTGACGAGCAGGAGCAGTCGGGTATCTCACCAGAATACTATATAATGTAACAATTATCTAAGTCTCATGATGTTGTAGGCATAAAACAATTTTAAGATGTGTATAAACAGATAAATCATTTTGTGATCAAAAGGGGTTACAAAAAGGTAAAAATGTCCGTACAGCTTTGGGTGGGGGATCAATAGATCATGTGGCCTTATATTACACTCCACCTTTTCCTCATGATTTTATTTACATGTATGTACAACTTTGTTATGTAGTAAGAATTAAAACTGGCCACAATAGGTGGCCCAAAATTCTTCAAATTTAGTAGTTGTGTATATTATCTATAAGAGGCAAACTGAGCTTGCTGCACGGATAGCGGGAAATTGAACAAATTAAGACATTATCCCTTATGGAATGTAATTGAACATGAGTTGTGGGGATGGAGGATGTACATGTAAATGAGCATGAGATGTTACAGTTTTGACCTGAACTAATAGCTCGAGACACATAAATATATTTATTGTTTTGTTATATGATTCTTATGAATAAATATTCTGCAACTATAACTTTTACGTAATGTATAAGTTATTGTTTACGGAACATTTTTGCTCTGCTCATTTAGTTTTATCTTATGTCTTAAGAAGAAAATTAAGGGAGATGTTGATTGGGGATTTAAGAGCGAAGATAATCAATCGTATACAAAACGCATTTCATGGGAAAGTGTTGGAATCCTTATACAAACTTTCCAAGCTTATCTCATCAGATCAATATCAAGCCTCACAAACATGACAAAGGGCCGCAATAAGTTAATTCGTATCGCTGATTCTTCGCCTGCTGGTTGGGGCACACGAGGCGAACGAAGTAGCGTCCAACTCGGATGATCGATGAACCGTACACATCATATCAGAAATTCCTTCTCGTCAGCAACGTGGTATGCCTGCAGAATCTTATTGTCATCCTGTATTTGCTCAATTTAACCTGCACAGCACGTTACCACCTCCCTTTTGTGGGAGCGTCGCAAGGCATTAGCCTATCCTGTGTGACATTTGTCACAGGAACTGGCTTCCCATCAACTTGTTCGAGACGTACATGCGCACAAAACAGCAGTTTACTACCATTCTATTTCAATGCTAAATCCGACAGACCAAACACAAGAGACTAATGTCAAAAGAGTACATGAAATTAAAGCCAATACAGAGACTGATAAGAACATTCTAGAACCCCGTCGTTACAAAACGATAAAAAAAATTCAATTCCTATACGACAAAGGTCAAAGATGGTAGCAGCTCGAAAACGGAGGAATATTTTGACGAAGTTAAATCTGAAACACAAAAACCAAAATCAGTTTCAAATGTAGTAAGTGTGCCATTGCATTCCAACAGTCCCTCTCCTTCAAGTTCAATGCCTGGTCCAGCAAAGTTTTTCCCAGCTGGCACTGTGATCAATGGTGGAAATTTTAATTTCGATTTCTCTGAACCACAAACAACATACAACAAGCGTGAAGTTGCTCCTCCAATGAAATTTAGAAGAGTTCAAATGATTGGTCCGACAGTGACAGTGACTGACTTATTTATTACAATATGAACCATATTTCCAACGATTTTTTTAGTGTTATTAAAATGTTAACCTGTCATCTGTTTTGAAACTTGAGTGACCCAATTCAAATAATTTACGGTCATACATGCATTTAAGTTATCGTCGTGTACACACACCATGTCCTATCTTGTTTATTATATTGTGGTAAATATTTACTTACCGGTTCAGAATAATATAAATCCATTAAACATGCACATATTACTGTGGATCCATGAAAACATGCAATCAATCACACTGACCGCAATTTTCTGAATGAACTTGCACTGCACTTTGCACATACACATACGTCACGTAGTACTCCACCGAAAAAATAGTCCCGATAAAGGGGCCATTGTTTTACACCTAAACTACGGAAATGTTTGTATTAATATTCTGATATAGATAGATTTCAATTTTTAATGTATCAAAATAGCGATAAACAGAGCCGCTCGACGAGATCAGAATGAGAAACCCCCTCTCGTTGAACAAAAATCATAAATAATCTATCAATATTTCGCTATCGCTGGAGTTTTATGTTCATATCCTTTCTCATTGTTCAGAAATAGTTGTCATCCGTTCCCTTTTCTACCACAAACATTTCAGATTCTAAACGGAAGTAAAACGTGACTTTCACAACTGATTTTCGTTTGTTGTCTTCTTTCCAGCAATTTTAATGGACATTTTTCTTATCATATTTAATTAAATAAAACATATAAATTTTATTATTTCTATTCTCTGTCTCTTTTTTCTCGATTTTCGTAATATTCACTGATCTGTCATGGTTTTGAAAAAAAGGGGGGTTTCCTCTGTTCAAAGTCAATTATGGCCGCTGGTCACGATCAAAATTTGTATGAAATATTTGCGGACACAGACAGTGAATATGATGAAGAGTTCGAGGATTTTGATGATGATCAAAACATGGAAGTTTTTGAAAATAGGGATGACTTTTTGTTTACCCTGAAAACTGGTCTGAGGGTAGAAAAGACCCCTTGAATGGCTTGATTGAACATGTCATGTCCAATTTTGTGAAAATACTGGCATAAAAGTTCAGGTTGCAAATAACGCTTCAATAAGTGACTACTTCAATATTTTGTTCATAGTGAGGATCTTGAGGATATGGCCATGGAAACCAACCGATATGCAGAGCAATATTTTCAGAAATATCCCAACCTTAGTAGATGTTCTAGATTTAGGAAGTGGGTTAGCACAACAGCTGCTGAAATGAAACGGTATCTTGCCCTTATATTTGCAATGGGACTTGTATCTCAGTCTGACATTAACGAGTATTGGAGAACTGACCCAGTCACCTCTACACCCTTCTTTCCATCCACCATGTCTAGAGATCGCTTCCTACTGATAACATCTTTCTTTCATCTGGTAAATAACGATTCATATATACCCTGTGGACAAACAGGACATGATCCTCAGTTTAAACTTGGTTCCGTGGAGTGGTCACCTCTCTTGCCGTGTTTATAGTCCGGACAAACCCGTCAAATATGGTATAAGAGCTTACATGCTATCAGACTCAACAAATGGTTATGTCTCTAAATTTAAACCCTATACTGAAAAGTCTACCACTGGTCCTAGTATGAATGGAGCAACATATGACTTGGTGATGAATCTTATGAGAGGCTTCTTTGAAAAGGGCTATTTAAAACCTTTATTGTGATAATTATTACACTTCTCCGCAACTCTTTTGGGATTTTTTTCAACTTGGTGTAAATGCTACAGGAACTGTCCGCTCAAACCGTCGTGGTATACAAGAAATCAAAATAAAGTATCTAGCAAACCGGGGTGAATTAGCTATCATGAACAACGGTCCAATTGAGTGCATCACATTTCTCGATGAGAAACCAGTTTACATGCTATCAACTGTACATGGATCTGATATGTCAGCCACGCTCAGTAGGGATAAGGATATAAATGGTCTTCAGCAACAAAAGGAAACTAAAAGGTAACAAAGACAAAATGTTCATAGCTGGAAACCTCACTCAACACAGATATGAACTGTTAAGACAACTCAATGGCATGAAAAAGATCAATAAGGTTCATTCTTTCTGGACACATGATGGCTCCATACTAGTGAAGGAAAAGGAGAACTCTAAAATCAAGGTGATAAAGAATAAGTCAGACATTGAAAAAATGGAATAGTCAAATGAGATAGTCAAAGTCAAAGATGTTGGCAAAGTGTCAAAAAATAGAACAGTTTTTGATCTCTTGCATGCATGTACACTTGTTATTTTTTTTCAAGACTATTGTATAATGATGTTATATTTTGACTTAATATTTTTATTTACTGTAATTACCTCCCCTTCATAATTGTGTTAATCTCAGAATATATTTATTATAAGGAAAATTATTTATTTATATGCCATATTGATGTGTACTCAGTTATGATTCTCACATACCAGTGTTTATGTTTACATTGAACACGTGCTCTTGTTTACAAACATTGATTATACTTGGTTAAATATAGAAAGGTGCTATTCATAAGACCTCGTGATTATCAAATATGTATCCCTTTATATACACTAGTCCAGTACAACGCTTCAACGCACACTTGATTAATTCATTGTGTTTTTCTTACCCATCTCTACATTTAAATGTCTCGGTTTTTGTATGCTTGTACAAACAATATTACCTGAAAAATTCTATTGATTAAACTTATCAAAACATTTCTCCCTACCAAACCAGTTTTTGACACCATGGTAAACATGATATTGTACATAATACTTCTGTACTTTTTACCGTTATATATTGTCCTTTTCAATTTTTTCAGTCTTTCGAGGTCGGTTCGATTGGTTTCTTTATTTATTTATGTGACAGATAAGCCCAATTTGTTTGTTTATGTATTTGTTTTGATAATGGATAGTGATATAACATCGCATAGAGTTGCAATTGGGCTTTTCTACCATAAAATCAGTGGAAGTAGTTTTAGGAAGACTTGCACAGTGTCTATGAGTTTGAAAGATATTATAGATTTTATATTGAATTGTATGCATTAGAAAATGCATGTTATTGCCTAGAACAAATTTTGTCATGATGTCAAATATTATGCTGATGTTTTTATTATTACTGTTTCTATCGGGGG
The DNA here is from genome assembly GCA_002080005.1 of Gigantidas platifrons. Classification (NCBI taxonomy): domain Eukaryota; kingdom Metazoa; phylum Mollusca; class Bivalvia; order Mytilida; family Modiolidae; genus Gigantidas; species Gigantidas platifrons. The sequence continues at coordinate 291,930 of MJUT01006067.1, read as the reverse complement.
ATGTTGAGAAAAACCCTGGCCCTAGGGACACACCAGTCTCGGAAACCAACAACAAATCTTTAACAATTTTTCATTGAAACATAAGAAGCCTTCGTAATAAAATCAATTATATATCAGATATTATTGAAGATTTTGACATTGTATTCTTTACAGAAACTCACTTAGATTATTTAATACCGAATGTAAATGTGAAATGTGAAGGGTTTGAAACTCCAATCAGGAAAGACAGAAACTCGAGTGGTGGTGATATTATATTGTATTATAAAAATTATGTTAACATTTTACGTAGGCTTGACCTGGAACACCCTCAAGTAGAAAGTATGTGGTTTGAACTAAAAACTAAACTTAGTCCGATTCTTATAAATATTAATTATAGGTCAGAAAGAGAGTCTCGTGTAAATTATTGGCAGTTGTTCGAATCAATGATAGCAAAGGCCCTGGATGAAAATAATCGAATTATATGCCTTGGTGATCTAAATAAAAATTTCATGGGACATTTACCAAATAATGTAAATGATATTTTTTTAATTAATGGCTTAACAAACATTATTAATAAGCCTACACATTTTGATTCACGAACAGGTAATTCTTCTCTCCTGGATCCGATTTTAATCACAGATAATGTACCTTTAATTGATTCTGATACAATACAAATTGATAGAAAAATGAGTGATCACGATGGGACTTGTGTAACCATAAGGTGTGGATATAGCAACTTGAAGTCATATCAGCGCACAGTCTGGGACTACAAGCGGGCGGATTTCCAATTAATGAAACAAAAAATCGCTGCCGAGAATTGGGAAATACTTACACAAAATGAGCGTGATATGAACATTGCATGTACAAACTTTACGAAAGCTTTTCTTGATATTTCAGAATTATGTATTCCAAAAAGGGAGGTAACTATTAGGAGTAATGACAAAATATGGTTCGATTCTATTTTACGAAAAGAAATTAGAAAACGTGATAGATTACGGAAAAAATATCTTTTACTTAAGAATGATTCCTCAAAAGAAATGTATAAAAGACAGAGAAATTTAGTGAACAACAAAAAGAAACAGGCGAAAGAAAAGTTTTATGCAAATGTTAATGACAACTTAAGTGATCTAAAAACTGTAAATAGTAAGTTATATTATAAAACTATTAATATGTTACTCAAAAGTGAACGCCCAACTAATGACGTACCCCCTCTATTAAATCCCAATGATATAGTTACTAGTAATTTGTCCTATGAAGGCGTCGAGAAATGTGAGATATTAAATAAATATTTTTGTTCTATAACAGATTTAGAAGATGATGGGATAGATCTCCCTGATTTTGACGATAGGGGTTGTAATACTTTAACTACAATAGTAGTGAGTGAACAAGATGTAATTGCCGTTCTAAATACCTTGGATCCCAATAAAGCTGTTGGACCTGATATTATAAGTCATAAAATGTTAATTGCTGTTAAGAATGAAGTTGCAAAGCCATTGTGTTTACTATTTAATAAACCATTTCAATGTAAAATATTCCCAAACAACTGGAAAACTGCATTTGTAATTCCGTTATTTAAAAATGGCAACAAGTCTTTGCCGTCAAACTATAGACCAGTATCTCCCCTTTCATGCGTGAGCAAATGCATTGAAAAAATAGCTTCCAAATATATATTCAACCACTTATTATTTAATAGTCTCCTCTATAAGTTTCAATCTGGTTTCATTCCAGGACATTCTACAACTCATCAACTAGTTGAATTATATAATATTTTTCTCGCATTAGATAACAAAGAAATGACTAGTATTACGTTTGCTGACGTGAGCAAAGCTTTTGATCGAGTTTGGATTAGAGATTTCATTTTAAAGTTAGAAAGATATGGTGTAAATGGAGAATTGTTGTGTTGGTTGAAAAGTTACTTAAGTAATAGATGTCAAAGGGTTATTATTAAAGATGCAATTTCTAGTGTTGGTGAGCTCAAGGCTGGTGTGCCCCAGGGGTCAGTATTGGACCCCTTGTTATTTCTTATCTTTATAAATGATATAGCAGATGACATGTTAGGTCTTGGTCGACTGTTTGCTGATGATACGTCAATTGGACATACCGCGCATGATGAAACTACACTGAAAAATATGATAAATATTGATCTCAAATATATTCAAGAATGGTCAAAAAGATGGCTTGTAAAATTTAACCTAAGTAAGACTGATATTATGGTTTTCAGTGCTAATAATCAACAGAACGACTTGATTTTTGATTTTAATAGTACACTTATTCAAACTGTAAACACTCATAAACATCTAGGAGTAATTTTTAGTTGTGATTGTAAGAGGACGAAACATATTAATATCATAATTGAAAGAGCTTCAAAACAATTAAATATTTTGAGAAAATTAAAATTTAAACTAAATAGGCAATATCTGGAAAATATCTATGTTACATTTATTATACCTATATTAGAATATGGTTCGGAAGTATGGGATAATTGTGGAGCTGCCAACTCTGATAGATTGGAAAAAGTACAAACTGAAGCTGCTCGAATAGTAACAGGGCTTACTTCATATGCTAGCTTAGATTTTATTTATTGTGAAATTGGGTGGGATAAGTTGATTGTAAGACGGGAAGTTAAAAAACTTAACTTATTTTATAAAATCATAAATAATGAAGCCCCGGAATATTTATCAGAGTTGATACCTCCAACAGTTGCCGAATCAAATAACTATAATCTACGTAATCGTCACAATATAAGTCAACCAGCAAACAGACTATCAACATACCAAAACTCATTCTTTCCGTCTACTATAAAGATATGGAATACCCTTGATTTAAATATTCGAGAAGTTCCAACCTTTTTCACATTCAAAAAATATCTCCAACTTAAATATTTTAGAAATAAGAAAATACCATGTTACTTTTCGTCAGGCGACAGATACTTGAATGTTTTGCAATGTAGGCTAAGAAATAGATGCAGTGCACTAAATAGTGATCTATATCGAGCTAATTTGATTCCGAAAGCATTATGTTCATGTGGAAAATCGGATGAAACAGCAAAACATTTTTCATTACATTGTGAAAATTATATTGTACAAAGAAATGTTTTTCTTACAGGAATTCGAGAAATTAACAATGATTTACTAATAGATGAGCTTACTTTATTATTTGACAATGAAAATCTCAACGAAGAAAAAAATACACAAATATTCTTGCAAGTTCAAAAATTCATTCAA
>MJUT01006067.1:208655-280860 GCA_002080005.1 Gigantidas platifrons | reverse complement strand
ATTTACACAGAAGGCTATGTATTTAGCTGTAATTTTATACAGAAGGCTATGTATTTAGCTGTAAATGTATGCAGAAGGCTATGTATATAGATGTTCATATATATACGGAAGGCTATGTATTTAGATGTTAATGTATACAGAAGGCTATGTATTTATCTACCAAGTCATGCAGAAAGCTATGTATTTAGCTACCAAGTTATGCAGAAAGCTATGCTTTAGCATTATACTATCAATAGTCAGTATATACATAAAATAAATAGATAATAAAACATATTTACATGGGTATTAATGTGGATCAATTATTATTATAGATATTATGATTCCAAACAAGCAGCTATCTATTCAGTTCGCCATTTTGAAAATTATTATTACCATTACACTAATATTATATAGGAGTTTTATTAAACAAGAATATATTGGAGGTTGATCATATATATGATGATATATTATGTATGTATTTAAAGTAGACAGTTACTAAAAGAGTGGTTTTCAACCCGTTAAGCGATTTCAAATAATATATTTGTCACTATTATGCATGTATCTATGTGTATACACCTGGACAAGGCAGGAATGATCAAATGTATATTTTCAGTCTTACTCACAATACTGCTGTGTATTCAGCAACAACATGATATACTTGGACATAAAAGTATCATTGCTAATGCAGCCTGTTTTCTTAAAAGGAGATGTTTTCTAAAAGAAAGAAAAACGAAGGATGACCGTCAAAACGTGCACGAATATATCACAATTCGGTAGAAATAGAAACAATAACGAACAATATTTGCTGCTGTTACAGAAAATGTTTGAGAAAACCTGAAAGACTCAGGTTTCGTACCTTTCCAAACCGACAGGCAACCTTCAACTATGAGCGATATAAATAATATACACATGGATCAACCAGGCATAAATACTTCAACTATACTAGTATTAGATGTTCCATCAGTATTAGTATGCAGTCTACAAATTCAGCTTCCACATTAGATGCTAGAGTTACTGCTAGTAGTCTCAACAGTAGGGAAGATATTTCATCAGATATATGTCGTCAGTGGGTTTTAGAAATAAAATGTCCCTTTAAGTCGTGTCAATGAACAGTAAAAGAAGCAATGATCAAGTCTTTTGTTGGGATGTGAACAGCGAATTAACAGAGAATAAAATACCACCTGAAGAGGTCCCATAAGTATTATTCTAAAGTCCAGGGTCCAATGGTCCTCTGTCATCGTCTTAAGCATGATTTTGTAATATAAGTTAAGAGAAAAAAAATTGATGTTGATAGGGAATCCTGGAATGAAACTGAAACAAAGCTTTTTGACTTCTATACTAAAATTATTGTTTCATTCATGCTTAACTCAAACCAGCAAGCATTGAAGAGTCATGCTTAGATAATACATCAATGTGATAAATTAAATACAGGCAAAATGAATGAAATATTTTTACAGGAATTTTACGTTTTAAATTAACTGTTAATAAATATGAAATTCATTCCAATTATCCATATATTTGCTATATGCAATTGGGAGTAGAGCATGCAAATTTTATTTAAGACCTTGACAATTCCAATGGATGATCGAATCCATTATTTGAGACGAATGGGAATAGTCTGGCGTTTCCGATTATATTTACTCCGGCCATCTCCAATAATGGGGTACGACTTCTCTATTGGCATGTCCCACGCCGTCTCGTCATAATGTTTGTCCAATGTCCTGGTTTATTATACATCTGGACAGGGTCCTAAATCATTTTTACATGTCCAAGTGGAGGAAATCTGGAGTGTTGACCTTTGGAAGATGTATTGTTGACATTTTTTGTTTAGTTGAACATGTAAAAGAAATGAAGAAATTGAAGTTTGAATGGTAGTTGAAGTGGTGGCTGTTTGAGAAGAAATTTATATTTTGTGTGATGAAGTAATATTTTATTCTTCTGGTTTAACATCCAGTCGAGTTGTTTTTTCCCTGTCTCAAACCCAGATGAAGATTGGCCGAGTTTCAACTGATTGATAACACGCCATTGACTCCGATAATGGATATTGCAATGAATTCGATATTTATACAGGCAAAACTGGAGACAACCAAAACTCTGCGCTTGGTCCACCTCTAGAGTAGTTATTAACTTGACTCATATTGTGAATATTGATCATTATTTCACGAGCTTCGATCAGTTCAAAATTTTGAAGGGAAAGAAAATTTATGCTAGAAGGACTGCAAGATCAAATAGGAAAATTGTTCCAAAGGTCCTACATGCTCAATGTGTCAAACATCAAGGCGAGAAAAAGGTTATTCAACGAGGGAAAATGACAGCTTATGCCTGGAAAGACAAGAAAGTAATTTATTTCTTGCCCTCTGCTGATGATCCGACATTAGATAATCTACAGGTGCAACGTCGACAGAAAGTTGGTACTCAAAGAATGGTTGCTAGTCCATCTGTTGTCCAAAATTACAACATGAAAATGAATGGAGTGGATAAATCAGATCAAACAAGGAGAGAGTACCGAATGTGCAAAAGGTGGTGGACATATATATTTTATTTTCTACTGTACCTTGCAATTGCAAATGCTTTTATTCTAATAAAGGAGTCACCAAATCATATTTTTAGGAAAAATACTGGAAAGAACAAAGGAAGAACATTGCTTAGCTTCAGAATGAACTTAGCAAAATAATTCACAGGAAAATTCAAAGGGAACAGAAAAAGAAAACGTGTATCAAACGTTGATCCTCAGAATATTGAGCATTGGCATGTTGAAAATGATAAAAGGGGACGTTGCAAACAAAGTGAGGAAAGCTGTCAAAATTAAATGTTGTTGATGTGATTTCTTCCTGTGTCTAAACTGTTTCAGAGAATTTCACAAGAAATAATGGATTATATTATGGAAAATTAAAACAATAATCAAAATAGTGCAATAAAGAAGAAAATAACAATAAAAGTATGACATCATTAATTGTATTTTCACTGTATTTATAAAATATAATATTTTATTGGCATAAAAAACAAAACACAACAATAAAATCTATGTCATTAATATTTTGAATTATTAAAAAAAAATACATCTGTGCACACACTCAGTGGCAGCCATTTTTCTTCAGGGAAAGAGATGCTGGAATTAAACAATCTTATCATGGATACAGTGCAGTGATCTAAAAATAGAATCAAGGGGCAATGAACGACACATATCTGTCTACATATTAACAAATGACAAACATGGTTACTATTATGCATACGAAAACACCGCTGAGGGAGACATCACAGACAGATTATTACCAAACAACATAAATGACAGTGGTAGAGCAACAGTAAGAAGAGTTTGAAGATACCAATGGGTTACAATGATACAATATCATCGTCGAGGAAGATTCATCACTAACTGATAATTACCAGACATCAGTGACTGATATAGATAAACTAACAGTAAATAATACAAGAAACGTTAGAGAATAGTAACTGATTATTACCAGACAACATCAGTGACTGTTATAAAACAACTAACAGTAAATAATACAAGCGATAGAGAATAGTAACTGATTATTACTAGACAACATCAGTGACTGTTTTAGAACAACTAACAATAAATAATACAAGCGATAGAGAATAGTAACTGATTATTACTACACACCATCAGTGACTGTTATAAAACAACTAACAGTAAATAATACAAGCGATAGAGAATAGTGACGGATTATTACCAGACAACATTAGTGACTGTTATAGAACAACTAACAGTAAATGATACAAGAAACGTTAGAGAATAGTGACTGATTATTACCAGACAACATCAGTGACTGTTATAGAACAACTAACAGTAAATGATACAAGACACGTTATAGAATAATGACTGATTATTACTAGACAACATCAGTAACTGTTATAGAACAACTAACAGTAAATGATACAAGAAATGTGAGAGAATAGTGACTGATTATTACTAGACAACATCAGTGATTGTTATAGAACAACTAGCAAATGATACAAGAAACGTGAGAGAATAGTGATTGATTATTACCAGACAACATCAGTGACTGTTATAGAACAACTAACAGTAAATGATACAAGAAGCGATAGAAAATAGTGACTGATTATTACCAGACATCAGTGACTGTTATAGAACAACAAACAATAAATGATACAAGCGATAGAGAATAGAGACTGATTATTACCAGACAACATGAGTGACTGCTAGAGAATAGTGACTGATTAATACCAGACATCAGTGACTAATTATTACCAGACAACATCAGTGACTGTGATAGAACAACTAACAGTAAATTATACAAGAAACGGTCGAGAATAGTAACTGATTATTACCAGACATCAGTGACTAATTATTACAGACAACATCAGTGACTGTGATAGAACAACTAACAGTAAATGATAAAAGAAACGGTAGAGAATAGTGACTGATTATTACCAGACAACATTAGTGACTGTTCTAGAACAACTAACAGTAAATGATACAAGAAACGTTATAGAATAATGACTGATTATTACCAGACAACATCGGTGACTTATAGAACAACTAACAGTAAATGATACAAGAAACGTGAGAGAGTGGTGACTGATTATTACCAGACATCAGTGACTGTTATAGAACAACTAATAGTAAATGATACAAGAAACGTTAGAGAATATCGACTGATTATTACCAGACAACATCAGTGATTGATTATTACACGACAACACCAGTGACTGATAGAACAGCTAACAGTAAATGATACAAGAAACGTTAGAGAATAGTGACTGTTATAGAATAACTAACAGTAGAGATGCCAGGTTGACCTTACTTTGGCCGCCATTTTGTTTTCTGTACGAAAAGTGTATCAGAAATGTACAATTTCAATGCCGTTTTTTAAGCAATTTGAAAGGCCTTACAGCCAAAGAAATATCTGGAAACAAAGATAAATAAACGATTTTCTATTAGAAGTAATTTAATATTTGTTTTCTTTGTATTAATTTCACTTAATTCCGAATGATCGCGGCAACGGTTGGTTGAATTTCTTCGTAGCGGCACTTTTTTCTAAACGAACAGAAATAGGTATATTTTCCTGACGTATTACAAATCTAAATTTGGTATCCAATGAAACCTGAGATTCCGAGCTTCAAGCCTCGTTACAAGACATTTTCAATTTCCGGCGCCATTCTTCTGAACTTGACCTTTGAAAGAGAGACATCAATTTAATATACAGGCTTTCAGCTTACAAAAGAAAATTGAACAAATAAAACAGAAATATAAAAAGCAACATTCACTGTTAACATATTACAAAAATAAAAAACAAGTCGAACAAAATACATGCAAGGTGAATGAAGCTGAAAATCCTTCTGAAATTAAGGATTCATTAGTTGAAAATGTATCATATCTTGAGAACCAAAACATGATTTTGCAAGAGAGAATTGAGGAATTAGTCAGAATCGGAGAGGTCAAAAATGATTGAAACTTTTCAAGGGGGAAATACAATGATATAGTTCGTGAAGTATATGCATTCTTACTTGTCAATGAATGTAGGGGTAAACAATGTAGATAAAGTTGTAAGGGCTGTCCTTGATAAATTAGGAGGTAGATAGACTTCCTAAGAAGACCTTTTCTAAGCCGATGTTAATAGAGGCCAAGGCATAGCCCAAATACAGGCAGCCGAGGCAATATTATGTAGTAATAATAACACTATCCACACTAATGGAACAAAAAGGAAAGGGAATGAGTTCGGAGGAGTCCAGATTGGAACTCAGTCTGGGCAATACAGCATAGGGCTTAATGAGTTAGTTCGTGGGGATAGACAACTTTATTGAAATAATAGGCACAATAATTTCTGATATGAGTAAGTTATAACATCAAATGATAATAGGGAAGAAATAAAATCTAGACCGTCTTTTTATCTTTTAAAAATACAATGACTGATAGACATTGTTAACACCAGTGTAAAAAAATAAACTTGAAAAAATTTAATTAGATTTATCAACAGACAGTGAGCATTCAGATGAGATTAAGCAAACAATAGCACACTTGAATGGGTTTAAATGTAATCTACATGTCAGTGTCAATCTTGCTTCTCAAGCTGAGACTGCTTTAAAACACTGGGAAAATGTATTTTTGAATCACTTGAAAATGACCCAGGGGTAACTTTGATCAAAGTACATCAGATTTTATTAGGGTAACTACAAAGCTCTGTGTTCCTGGAGCAGATGAAAAATCTGGATGTGGTTCGATGTTCAAAACCTTTTTTGTCAGCTTGAAAGCCCTGTAAACCTAAAATTGTGTACTTTTCATGGTCATAGAATTACTGTTATTTTCTCTATGAGTGCAGCTGTATTTTTACATAGAAATCATATCTCTGAATTTCTTAATGAATATGTTGCAGACAAAAATCTACTTGTTAGTTCTGTGTATAATTATTTGAATAATCCCTTTTTTCTTGCTGGTTGTAGAGCATTTGGTATAATAGATAAGACTTTTTACTGTTCTACTTTGGAGAATTATAGAAAATACTTCCCATATTTTAGATTTGAATCATGTTTGGCTTGATTTCAAGGAAAAGGTTGAAAAATACTCATCTGATACTTCAGAACTTCTTGAGGAAAAAAATGTATATAATAAGTTTACCAATACTGATGTTGCTTTTGAGAGTTTGTTTTCTGTAGATGATGTTGGACTGAATGTACTAACCATTGAGGCTTTACAAATAATTTTAGTTAATTTTTTTTATTATAATTGAAAGAAAATTGTCAGAATATTTGCCTGTTGGGAAGTTGAATGACCATACAAAGGGTGTAGATGGAGAGCAGTTAAGGACATAATCTGTTACTGTCTCTGCTACACATATTGTGTCAATAGGGATTTTGCTAATTTAGATCGCCTTCAAAGAGACAAACCCAATGCAAATTTGATAGCTCTTGAAAGTATGATTCTTTTTTGAAACAATAAAACTCTCTCTTTGTTAAACAGTTTAGACTCTGAAAGAAAAAAAAATCTCAAAGTGCATGACAAAATGCACAAGAAATATTAAAACTATTTCAACAAAGAAAAGAAACAATTAAAAATAAGCACATAGCTCTTCTGAAAGTAAGAAAAGGTACGAAAAGAGAAACTAAAACAACTAGAAATGGAAACATTGACAAAACAAATGGTGGTCTTTGGGTAAAAAATACTGATATTTTGAAAAATCTTAGAGGTCTAACTGAAAGTCAGAAAATAGAAACTGTAAAGGTACAAATACAATTCCGAAAGAAGGTTTTTAAAATGGCACCAGAGGGAACAAATTATTACAATTTTCTTCAAATAACATGAAATTTTCATTGAATGAATCACTGACAAATTTAAAAACACTCCTATTAATGTCACCAATGAATGTTTATAATGATGTTGATTCTGAATCTTCTGCTGTTGTAATTAAATCAAAGTCTGAGAGAGATGCTATTTTAAAAACATTAAGAGATACTGTTATTAAAAAACTAGATATTATAAAACAGAAAAACCTGGTGTCAGAAAATGGAGGAAATTCATCTGAGCCACATTCTAAAAGACAAAAATTGTGTCTTAATAATACAACAGATTCAGTGTCTGACAAAGATAAAACTCAGTTACTCTTAGAACATATTAATATTAAAGTGGGTTCATATGTTGCTGTTGCATACAGTGATCGCTAGTATCCAGGTCAGATAATAGCAGAAGGAGATTTTGTAACTGTTAAATTTTTGCATCCCTCTAAGATAAATGACAATGTATTTAGGTGGCCTCAGACAGATGATTGTAGTGAAGTTGACAAAAAAACCTTTTGTCTTCAATACAAATTTTGAAATCCTACCAATTGACTCGAGTGGTAGAACTTGGCATTTGACAAGTTATTCAAATGTGAAAAGGGGTTATGAAATGCACTATTCAACTTATTTTGAATAATTTTTATTCATGTAACTTTCTCATTTTCATTAACATACAAGTATATTAAAGTAATATTACACCAGTTTTGGGTGAATAATTTTTTTTCCTGAAATCTCATTTGGAATACGGTGGTACCTTTACTAAGCAATTCATGCATGTTTCAAGTCGAAATATGTTCCCAACAACTAGAAATTTGCAAATCCGTATGCATGTTTTTCGTCCTCGCCATTGTTGTGGAGACTAATTAACTTTCGGTTGTTTTGTTCCGATGATTGCCGATCATTAGACCTGGTGAAGAAAATTTTTGTCCGATGATTGCCGATCAAGAAAAGATAAACGGGTGTGTTCGATTTGCGTTTCAATTATCTCCCTTTTTGAAACCTGACTGTCAAAAGTAGACATTTATTTTTATGTTGATATATTTTGTAATGATAAGGCTATTTGTAATATATTATCGTATTTAATCATTGACAACCTTCTTCAAATAAAATTTGTTAAGAAATTTGCAGAGTTAATATAATAACCATTGATTCGACCTCCCGTCTAGGTGAAGTAAGGGCCAAAGAGGTGTGTTTCAACCACCAGGATCCCGTCCTCCACCATCACGGGTCGCAACACACGCATCATTTAGTCTGCCAATATGAAGAATGTAAAAATGACTCTTAAGCCAATTGCCTCCTTTAAAAATTTCAAGCCACATAAGTCTTTTTTGATATCTTATATTAATCAGTGTTCAGTACATACTCTTATTATAGTTTGCATGTGATTTTTTGGTAATGGTATGCTTGGTGATGTAATCCTTTATCTATTAAATTGGAGAAGTTGCTTATCTTCTTTTTGTCTTACTAATACTGCTTCTGGTGATAGAAATAATCATAATATAATCAATAAATCATCAATCATTCTTTTCAAGTACATGTAGTTGTTTGATTTATTAATTGCATTGCATTTTAACACCAACTGAGCAACTATTCAGCAATATCATGGAGAAAACAAGTTAATTTTCAATCAGATGATGAGGTCCGCTTTGTTCTAGACCAACACACTTAGTGGGTTCTTTATAGTGCTGGCTCACTCCAAGCCAACCAGTCTTTGCTCTTACTCCTTAATGATGCGTGCAGAGAAGCAAAAAATACCAATTTTAGTCTGGTTTGATTCTACCAGGGCTCGAACGCACGATCTACCGCACCCGAGGCCAGTATGCTAACCATTACACCACTGATGCGTTTGTATTAAATACAAAACCACACTTTAGTCCCACAAAAACAACATCTATACATTTGCAAGTGGAATAATGTAGTCTACATAACAAAATCCAATTTCATAAACATAAAAAAGATCAGAGGTCAGGAGTATGGTAAAGACCATTTGAACAATAGTTGCACTCAAGTTCACTGGAAGACTAAGCAGTACCTGCCAAAATCATTGAGACTTGATCAGTCCGATTGTTAGGTTTACAAGCATTCCAATACCACTTATGTTCAAACGGTGGAAAAGTAAGCAATAAATCGGACAAAAATGTCTTTCTTGGGACAAAAAATGAAATACATCATGACTATTTTAAATCAAAATAACTACCAAAAGACCAGAATGTAGAGGGAACCAATAGCTTACATTCTAAGGAGCATTTTGATATCAATTATATTGAAAATGGTTGAACAATGTGAAAGTAATGGTTGAAAATTGTTCCTTTTCGGCTACTAAATTAACAAAATGTCAGCCATTTTGATTCAAAATGTCCGCCAAATTACGTGTTTGTAGATGAGACAAATAGCTGACATCACAAGGATCATTTTGAGATCAATTTTGTTGAATTGGTTGATAATTAAAAAAGATATGGTTGAAAATGTGTATTTTTTTTTACATCAAAATTAACAAAATGTCGGCCATTTGATTCAAAATGGCCGCCACATGCGGAAACATGGAAAATTGTGTAAATCAACTTCTCCGTCCACTTTTTCTTGTCTGGTATTCCAAATTTAAGCTTCCCATCTGCAATGGTTTTTGAGATATTGCAATTTTACTGTTGAACATTCCATTGGTTTTGATCGTCTTCATTATCTCATTGGTGCCATCTAACATTTATTGCTTGACAACAGAAGTTATACATTTTGGTACCAAAAGAAATTCATGTTGTCTTGTAAATATCATTCCATTTCTGTTTTTCTACCACATAAACAGAATTAAAACAAATGTGTGGGTTATTCAAAAGAATGTAGTGCATTTAGTCCAAAAACGTGACATGATAACTTTTATAGATCTGTCATTATATCAGTTTAGATATGGCCTCCTAACACTTTCCAATGGCGGTCATTTTAGGGGAAAAAGGGGGGATGAAATTGTGGATTTCAAATGCTCATAACTCTGTGACCGTACATCCGATCTTCACAAACAAGGGCTCAAAATGCATTATATTCCCTGTAATTCTATAGGCCTGGCCTCTCAACTAACAGTCAATGATACAAGAAACGTTAGAGAATAGTGACCGATTATTAGCAGACATCAGTGACTGTTATAGAACTAAAAGTAAATGATACAAGCGATAGAGAATAGTGACTGATTATTACCAGACAACATCAGTGACTGTTCTAGAACAACTAGAAAATGATACAAGAAACGTTATAGAATAGTGACTGATTATTACCAGACAACATCAGCGACTGTTATAGAACAACTAACAGTAAATGATGCAATGCAAGAAATGTTATAGAATAGCGACTGATTATTACCAGACAACATTAGTGACTATTCTAGAACAACTAGCAAATGATACAAGAAATGTTATAGAATAGTGACTGATTATTACCAGACAACATTAGTGACTGTTCTAGAACAGCTAGCAAATGATACAAGAAACGTTAGAGAATATCGACTGATTATTACCAGACAACATCTGTGACTGTTTTAGATCAACTAACAGTAAATGATACAATATCAGTTCACGGCAGTCTGTATGTACATAGTGGCTACACTTCCTGTCTGACCATCCTATATATACAATAAAGACAAAACTGTAAACAAACGGATTTAATAAATATACAATATTTTATTGTTTTATTCCATAATTATTTAATGTATGCAATCTAGATTAAGAAAGTACATAAAAACAATGGAATTGAATAAATATTCAACTGTAAGGTTAAATGGCAAAAATATTATATTTTCCTGAATCTGATGAAAATTATGTTTTAAATATTTTACTCTACAATTAAATCTGACACGATTTGATTTAACCGTATGACCTTTCGATTAACTATATAATCTGAGAGAGTACTAACATCATTTTTTTATAAACAAGCTTTGCTGAATAGTAAATCTCTCGGTATTTAGTGATTAACAAAAAGGGGTACTAGGTAAAAGCTGTATACCTAGTCAATTGCTTACAGCACAATTTAGTGCAATACAATTATTATCTGTTCAGTAAAAAAATGAATATGAAACATCTATTCAAGGTTGAAATGAGGAATTCTATTGTTGCTTTTCTTTTTTTTTGCCAATGACTAAAGCATATATGTAGGTGCAGATAGTACTAAGCACAAACACAAGTGCTACCAGAAGTTACTTGAAGAATAACATAAAAACCAAAAGAGACAGGAGCAAATTGTTCTATCATTCTTACCGTTATTTCTGGGACATAGTCACATTAGATAATGCAGAAGACGGAATGAGATTTGTATACCGTATGTCGGCCTTGCAATGGTTTGTCTGATGTAAATGTTTGATTATTACTACAATACATTTGTTTATTAACTGTATTGACTTTTTAAACAACCCCGCAATCTTACACATACAGGTGCAGATAGTACAAACGCAGGTTCTACCTGAAGTTATTCTTCACGTGCTTCAAGAACCTAAAAACCAGAAAAGACAGGTGCACGCTGCTCTATGAGTCTTACTGTTATTTCTGTGACATGGTGTTTACTTAATAAACTGTTATATGCTTCCTCCTTTCTGTAATTGGGGGAAAGTAAATGAAAAATTAGTCAAGAGTAAAAAGTATAAAAAAAACCAGTAGCATTGATACCACTATGGAAAGCATCAAAACTACTGGCGATGAAAAAAATCGATTCACAGTGATGTTGCATGCACAGCAAACGGTGGAAATGACCGCCATATATCGTTTTTAAGAGAAAAATAATGCCAAAGTTGCCGTTTCCAAAAGATTTGATAGTTCCATGAAAAAGAATGGTTTGTTGTTAGATAATGAGAGACTAGTTGGAGAGAGTATGGGATAGGATTCCTGGATTTAGAAGACGATGTTGTATGACAACATAAAACTGACAGTGACAACGAGACTGCAGAGTGTACTTTCAATTCTTCGAGATATGTATCATCTATTTAGAGAAGACGACACCGATTGACGTGTTTAAAAAGGCATTACAATTAAAACTAGTGTTAAAAACATATGTGCTGTCAGATACAATTCCAATTGATTTTGTCGTAATTATTATATAAACAGTCTGACAGTCTAAGTGTGCCCTAGGTAATTACGACACATTAATACACACATAGTTTTTCTTACCGGCAACAGTACTGACTATTTACCGCTTGGCCAGTCACTTTTTTTTTCTCGTAATAATGGTAAACATTCACAAAAACAAGAATCTTAGTACATCAACAATTAATACTTTATTAGACAAGTTTAATGATTTTGTGGAATAGTGTCTAAATAATACAAGGACGAGAGCCTGTTCTATGAACCGGTACCACTATGAGTCGAGAAGTCGACGAGTTGCGATTCGGTTTGTTCACACAACAGGCAAAACCTTACACAAAGTCTTGTACCAACACACTATGCATGTACTAAGTTTATCTAACATTTCAATAAAAAC
This sequence comes from Gigantidas platifrons, assembly GCA_002080005.1. Classification (NCBI taxonomy): domain Eukaryota; kingdom Metazoa; phylum Mollusca; class Bivalvia; order Mytilida; family Modiolidae; genus Gigantidas; species Gigantidas platifrons. The sequence goes on along the minus strand of MJUT01006067.1, from coordinate 268,173 downwards.
TCATTTTAAACAAATAACAAGGTTCGAATTAAAACGTTACACAATTATTTATGTATGGATATAGTATCAGTGTCAAGTTTGATAACAAAAATACCGGTATATCTCCTCAGATCTCTTATAATGTTTACATTATATCGTGGCGGTCAGTTATATTGGTGGAGGAAACCGGAGTACCCAGAGCAAACCACTGACAAACTATCACATAATGTTGCATCGAGTACACACACCTCGCCAGAGATGGATTCGAACATGCAACGTTATTGTTGATATGTAGTTATTACATATGTAGTAATTAACATACGATTACAACTACGACGGCCCATCAGCTTGCCCTCAATATGTTACTACTTCCAGTAAGAGTTAACATACTGATTGGGAATATTAAACTAGTTCATTACGACTTTCGTGTACAAAACTTAAAGAAAATTATATCGTAATAAAATAGTTCCTTGCCTTCAAACAAATTCACGCCATAATCTATTGAGCAACATCTCAACAAAATACCAGTCATTCGTAAACAGACTGTCAAACAGTTCACATAGTTTTCTGTATGAATAATTAGTAATGCTAGATATTTATAAAACTATACTTTTGACTGAACAAGTCAACTGTGTATTATTTTAGCGTATTACTAAAATTAGTGCTACACGTTGTATCGTTAACTTACTAAGAAGAGTTTGAAGATACCAAAAGGGTAATCAGAATCCGTAAACTAGCGACTGTGCTATGTAAACTATTGAAAACAAGAACTTTCAATAACTTTGAACAAGAATGGCATAAAGCATAAATATTTTTCTCGCAGATTGCATAAGTAACGTTTTTATCCTTCTCAAAAATAATGACTTCTTATATCAACTTGTCCAATAAAAACAACCGAAACTTATTATTATTTGTTTCCGTAGTGATATATGGACTTTCTTGTGAAACTGCAAATAACTTTTTTTCTGTTAAAATGTTGTGATCTAGATTTTAGAATGTGAAAGTAGAATTGAACTTCGTAAAATTACTGATTTTTTGTTAGATCTTGTGATATGATTTTCAACATTTTCAGTTTTGATATTGCGTCACTATTTTGAATTCGGATGAGTATATAGATTGAAAGCACGTCAGTGCGTAACATGACGTAAATTTGTTCGCACGTATCATTAACATATTAAGCTTTGATTGAACATTTAAAACGTTACGATTTGTAAAATTACAAGCATAAAGTACCGACAACTGATAACCAAACATTAACAAGATTTAGTATCGGGAATTATACACATAAAACTTGATGAAAAAATGTTCAAGTTGTTTAATATCATATTGGTAATGCATATTAAATAATCGCCCATTATTGCTCTGTGTTTAACTTGAATGAAGAATATGTGAAACTAAGACATGTCTATATTTCATTAAATAAATTTGACATGAACACAAAGAAAACAGAAAGGGGCGGTTCTGACGTTGATACTGTCGCCAATGGCGTCATGTTTTTTGGTCAGAGTTACGTGTGTTTGGAAAGCTATAAACACAGTCTTTAACCTTTTTGATTTCTATTTTCAGGCTGCTCAGACGAAAAATGACTGGAAGCCGAAGGAAGCGGTGCAACGTGAACCCCTGTTCAAACCGGTGATCGACATTCCCGACTACGTACCGCAAGACAGCGACTATCCTGATATGGACTCCATCGGATGCGACGTCATCGACAACTACACCGACACAACGAGTTACCCGAGGATAACCACTGGGGACGGCAACTATTTGTATAATGCGGTATCAATCTTACTAACGGGTGATGAAAGTCTCTCCGTCCATTTGCGCTCCCACACGTGTTTGAAGCTCGTTATGAACCTGGACACCTACCTGCTTCACCCGCTGCGGTCCAAACTAGTAAAGTTCACGGGTAACTACGGTATAACGTGCCTGGAAACAGCAATACCAGGTAAATTTTAAGAAGATACCCCGCCAACGACTAATGGAATTGAATTGATTGGTGTTTAACGCCACTTTCAGCAATATTTCAGCTATATCATGGCGACAAATGGATCCTCCGAGATACACGAAATGCCTCAGCAATGGATAAGTCCGAAGAGGACGCACCGCAACGTACCAGAAGAGATGTTAAGCGATGAACGTGACCTCTTTACTGATCAATACCGATTTGAAAGCTTAAGCAGCAACGAAGACGTAGAAATGTGCGGCGACAATGACACCCAAGAACCTGCTTTGATTCCAGTGACGCCAGCCGACACGCTGAATAATGCCCCGTACTCCAAAAACCTGCCAGGAAGCAATTTCCTCAACAACGACGAGGCATTCACCACACTTCTAACTATAAAACCGGAAGTCAGTTCCATTTACCGTGGTCGAAAGAGTGACGTATATGTTGTCATCTCGCACAGTCAACATGAAAGCAGAAATGATTTCACGTATGATTGTGGTGTATGGGAGTCGAGTTCCGGGAAAACCTTAAACCATGACTTCGTCATTTCTGAGGACAACAAATTGAAAACTGTGTATAAGAGAGATGGGATGTTTTGTTCGAGAAAAATTAATAATAAAAGAGTAGTGTATAGTCAACTAAATCCACAGACAACAGAAGTTGTAACGCTAAATAGGTATTATATAAAACTGAAGGGAAATTCAGAGTACAAGAGGAAAGTAACACTGGTAACACGTGCCCCGGAAAGATTGGAAGAAATCAGAACTCGAGCCCTTGTGGAATATGTAGGCGTATTAACAAACAAACAAAAAACCAAAACACGGCAATTCCGGCAAAGCGTACACCCGAACGGATCCGAAAATACTTCAAGAGGCGTACCAGAAAATCGGACAAAAGAAAGCATCAGAATTTGTTGAAAATATATGCAACGTGGACGAGATGAACGCTCCAAAGTCAAGAACAAAACCAATGCACACAGCACCGCATCAAAGAACAACATGGCAGACGAGGTACTACAAATGCTGAATGCCGTGCACGATGACGCCTTTATCCAAGAAGTCACTGTTAGCAAATCCAAAGAACCGGTCATTACTCTATACAGCGACGAGCAATTAATTGACACGAAACGAAATTGTACAGGCAAAGACGGTAGCATCATAGGAGTGGGCCGGACCTTCAACCTAGGGCTAGTTTTCGTGACGGCAACTTCATGCAAAAAAGAAGTGTGGGAAGCAACAAAACCGGACAATATCCCGTCTTTCTAGGTCCCCTGTCTGCATAATGATGCAGAAGTTGACATACCGCCATTTTTTTTTTCTCATTTACGTGACAAGTTGAATAGAGATGAACTTACCTTTGAGTCAGACGACGAAAAAGCACTAAGAAATGCCATCAAAACAAATTTCCCGCAATCGGAATTCCTTCTGTGCACGAAGCACATCAGACAATATCAGAAATTACCTTCAACAAAGTGGATGTAGCCAGAACGTACGTGAACAAATTCTGCATATCATTTTCAATGACAAAGATGGTTTAGTTTTTTTTTCCGGCAGTGACGAAGAGTTTGATTCAAGAGAAGAAAACTTAGAATATTTCTTTGAAAAATATCCAAAATTCAAAATCTATTATGAAGGATATTTAAAAACCAAATTAAAATTTTAGGTATATATGCCAATGAGAGACAAAGTGATATCCAAACTATGGACAAACAACCACACGGAATCCATTAACAATCGCCTTAAAGAAGTTGCGTATTAGAAGCAACACAGTCTTCCAGATCTTACTGACACAATTAAAACCGTCTCAAACATACAATTTAATAACCTGAAACGAGCTATGTATGGTCGGGGAGACTACACTATCATCTCCAAAATGTCAGATGAAGACATTTGGTTCCAATAAACGCCGGAAGAACAGACTGACAGGTTTGTCAAATTTCTAAAGGCCGCGATTCCGGCGGAAAATTCGAACTACCTTTATGCGTCAAGTGCCAATTTGAAGTGCAAAAGGCCGTGGAACAATGTCGGCAAAAAACCAGGCCAGAGGAAAAGACAGAAAGCCGAGCGTGCTGCTGACTTTAAACACAAATGAAAGATATGAAGCATTGCCATTAGTGTTGAAGGGAACGTTTGTGTCACTCCTTAATATTCATTGTATTAATGAATTGATACTGTAAACAGTTAATGAAATCGTTATAATCAAAGAGGTATATATTTCACATTGTGTGCGAGGTAATTATGTAACAGACTTTTCTTGCGGATCAACCTGGCGACTCGTCAGAAATGCACGCAGCACTTTGTGTGAGGTAATTGTGTAACGGACAAATTGCCTTGTGGTCCCGCCCAGTCTCTGTTAATTCCAACTGATTGGATGTTTAAATGTGCAGCTGTAATCAGATGTTATGAAATTAGATAATCGATTGTGTATTTAGGTTGTTGCGGATGCGCAGTCAGAGAAGATGTGACGTCAGCCACTGAATTTCCTGATCAGACAAAGGTCACGCAAATTTGCTCTGCCTAAAATTCGTATTTCTTGGAATGTAGTCATATTTTTGTGGATTTCATGTATTCCTGTATTAGTAGGAGCTAATGTAATCAATACTGTGCAATATCTTCGTGGAAAGATGCTTTAGATCGTGAGTAAAATTTGACTGTTTATTTTAATTGCATGAAAGAAAATGGCGATCGATAGTATTGTTTAGTAATTAGCCAGCGTGGGTGATTCTGCGCATGCGTGTAATTAAAAAACTTTAAATATGGTCGACAATAACAACACGGAAGTCGTCCTCTTGGGACATAGTTTGCCGTTTTCAAAAATGTGCGTTTAAATCGGTGGCTCATTAATGTGGTTTGCAGAGCAAAGGCGGGTTTGATTATTCCTAGACTGATACACGAGCGTCCATATTTGTTTACCTTCAACTTCAACGGAGATTCTCAGTCTATTGTGTATTTACAAATCGGAGGAAATGATCTGTCATCTTCCAGTGGGGTAGACGTGGCAAAAGAAGTATTTTCATTTGCGAATTTTCTTCACTATAGCCTTCACTGTAAAGTTGTAATTATAGGATAACTACTATGGCGTGATCCAAACAAAAGTCACCGAGTGGATCAGGATTATAATAACAGGGTTGTAGCGGTAAACACCACTTTGTTTAATTATTGCAACAATATGGAGGCTTGTCCTATTGTTATATTCTGGAGACACCATGGTTTCTGGCAGGATCTCTCTTTTATATGTGACGATGATGTACACCTCAATGATGACGGAATGGTGAAATATTTTAGGAGTGTCAGAAGCGCAGTTTTACATGCACAAAGGCTTTTGTGTAATATCTATTCCTCGTAGTTAATAGTACTAAAAAGACATTGTCTTTTGAGTGTTTATATAATACAACAGTATCATTACAATCTCAAGCTATTGTTAATGGAAAAGCTAGTTATATTTCATCCAAACTTTTCATTGTAGTCTGTTAAGAACTGAACTCAATATTTCAACATGGTCACTTGAGATTAAAATTCAAACAAGGGATATGAGTATGCTATTACTTCTCAATAGAGCCTGTTGAGAACTTTGGTATTTACACCTCGATATTGTTGATTGTGGTCTGAGGAAACAATTTCAATGTTGCTCGAGCTAAGCTGTCACTTCTCAATATAGTTGTTGAGAATTTTGGTATTAAACACAATGTACCTCAATATTGTCGATTGAGGATTAAATACAATTTTATTAATTGCTTGAGCCAAGCTGTCACTTCTCAATATAGTCGGTTGAGAAACTTTGTTTGATACACCCCAATATTGTCGATTGGGGACTAAATTTGACTTATACATTTTTCGTCAATATACAATATATATATACATGAAATGTTATTCAGTATTGTTTGTTAGAAATTGAGTTATTGCACACCTCATTATTGGAAAGTGGTCATCGTAATATTTGAAACATGGAATATTTTTTACACCAGAAAATTACAGGTTTTTACTATTATACAATATAGATACAGTTGATGGCAGAGATACATACAATGTAACAGTTTAACTCTATATATGGTCAGTTGAGTTTATGGTTTCAGGTATCGCATCAATACTACGAATTCATGTTTACAATGTACTGTTATGTATCATTTATTTTTCAGCTCATTCATCCTTGCAGTAGTAAGCAGATAAGATATGGCTCCACCATCATAAAGGAGGAAGATTGCAAAAAACAAACAAAATGAAACTGAAACTCTGCAACGTTCTCAAACTCAAAGAGAAACTAAGTCTATATATAGAAGAAACAATCTTGATATACATGTAGTGAATAATGAGGACAGCAATCGTAACAATGAAGGAAGTCATACTAATGTTCAATTACAATCAATACCGCCATGTATACCTACAATTGGTTATACCTTGTTGGCTAGAGAAATCATCAAACAACAAGGTTTAATGAATTCAAATAATTCTAGTGCTGGAGACCAAGCATTGAACGACAGTCACAACACCACAGCTGAAACACAGTAAACAAGTTTTCAGTCAGTCGAAAATGTTGTACCCTTTTGCTACCGCTCAGATCGGACCTTTTAATAGGGAAAGGAACTCTCGTGTTATTCCACCTATACAACCATCATCTACATGTATGCCTTCCGATGTGTCGTCTGTCGCTAATGTAAACCGTGGACATGTGTCAATGCCGGGACCACAGGAGAGAAAATCAAACACAGATGACAATCCTCTTTTTAATATTGTAGACCAAATTTTTAATGCAGAACCAGACGTCACAGCCACATCAGGTACTGAGCTTTGCCATGGTCCAATTTTAGATCTGTCGGGAGGTATTCCCTTGGGGGGGCCATATAAACCATAAAGTTGGAGAAAAAATTTGGGCTGATGAATTTATTGACCTTGGCACTCTTCTTCCCGACAAAGAAACAATGGACCCTTGGTCTGTCACTATTTCGCCCCACAGTATGGTCATAATGTCCAAACAAAATAAATCCAAAGCCCCCTTTCACTTTATGAATGGAATGAAGCCTTTAGGATATTCATGGACATATACCTAGAGAAAAATCCTCACGAAGCAAAGAATATGCTTAAGTATATGTGTATCATAAAGGATCTTAATGAAATTAAAGGAGTACAAACTTTCCGGTCCTATGACCAGTCTTCCCGCCTTTTAAAGAAAAACTACAAGCTCCCTTGGCAAAAACCAATTGATGAGTTATATACAAAGGCCTTAAATCCTAAAAAAAAAACAATTTAGAAATGTTAACACCGGTAGTTTTAACAGGCCGCCTTTTCCAATTAACAGAGACAGGGATGGCTCCTGACAACCAATATAACAATCAGGGAAAATCTACCTAAACAATTTGTACTTTCAAACACATCTGCCGAGCTTGTAAAGATTCCCACCCCAAAATTAGATGCTCAAAATCACTGCCTCAACCACAATCCAGTTCAACAATCCCAAATAAACCCATCCACCTCCCTCCCAAACCGGTAAAAGGTGATATTTTAGCACAGGAATTAGTTGGTTATGATAAGGACTTGAAAGAAATATTAGTATCTGGTTTTAAATTAGGAATTCTAGGTAATCTTACCAATAGGTTTTCTAAAAACTATAAATCTGCTCTGGAAAACCCACAGCAGGGGTATGAAAAGTTAGCAAAAGAAGCACCGAAACTCAGAGTGGCTGGCCCGTTCAAAAACATCCCTTTTGATAATTGTATTTGTTCACCCCTTGGTTTAGTCCCAAAGTCTCTCCCTGGTAAATTTAGTTAATTCATGACTTGTCGTACCCGAAAGGCAACTCTGTCAATTTTTTAATACCCCGAGAATTCACAGGTAAAATATGATGGTATTGATATAGTAGTCAAGTTAGTGAAATATTTTGGGCGAAATGCTAAAATGAGTAAATGTGACATTGAAGATGCTTTTCGGATTGTCGCAATTCACCCATCTGATTACCACTTACTAGGCTTTATATGGAACAATTTATACTATTATGATCGCTGTCTGCCAATGGGGGCTAGTAGTTCGTTTTTCTTGTGCTCTTCAGTGGATAATGGAAAATAAATATGATGTAGCGGGGATGTCCCATATAATAGATGATTTTTTATTTGTAGGTTCCCAAAACTCTGAGAAATGCCAAATTGATTTGAATTTTTTTTTATCGTTATGTCTGAAATTAGGTATCCTCATTAAAGATGAAAAAACAGTGCAACCAACTACAGTTTTAACCATTTATGGTATTGAAATGGACTCTAGTTGTTTAGAATGTAGATTACCACAAGATAAAATAACAAAAGTTAACTAGAGGCTCCCAGTAGCCTGTAATCGCTCACCTGGTTTTCAATTTTACATCTAATGTTAATAGAAAATGAGAGTGTTACACATAATTTTGAAAGTGTGCCACCCAAAGATCATTTCAACTCAAATTTATGAGCAAAAGATTTAGATGTGATTTTTTCCCCTCATAATATTCCCAAATGGAATAAACTGGCTGAAAAAATCTCACAGAAAAACCCAGAATATGTTAAACTACTCATTGCCATGTAGCTGCAGTTAAAGTATGAGCTCATTTTGATTTATACTAAAGCAGCAATGGACAATTGAAGACATTTCTATTTTTAGTAACAACAGCCATCTTGAATGAAGGGCAGTGCTGTCGAACACAATTTGAAAGGGACCCACACAGGGACCATCCCTGCCAGGTTTGGTTTAAGAGGAGACGATTTAAATGTGATCTTCTATCAAAATATGCCTAATTTGCATAATCGGTATAAATCGGCTGAAAGAAAAATTTCACAGAAAAACCCGGAATATATGTTAAAACTACTCCATGCCATGTAGCTGCAGTTAAAATTTGAGCTCATTTTGACTTATACTAAATCAGCAATGGACAATTAAAATTTCATCCCCCTTTTTTCTATTTTTAGCTTGGCGGCCATTTTGGTTGCAAGTCGGGATCACCGGACACAAGGACCATTCCACCAAAGTTTGGTTGCAATTGGCCCAGTGGTTTCTGAGAAGATTAAAATGTGAAAGTTTACGACGTACGACGACGGACGCCAAGTGATGGCAAAAGCTCACATGGCCTTTGGCCAGGTGAGCTAAAAACGCATTAAGCCATGTGATGAAAAGGAAGAAAATTAAATTAAGAGACCTTCAGTCATTAATACGTATGTTACATTTTTCTTGTCTTGTAGTTTGTCCGGGAAGAACATGTTTACACCGTTTGATTGATCTCCCAAAAAACATGACCAATCCATTTCATTTTGTGAGGCTGACAAAGGAAGCTAGAGCAAATATTTTAGCATGGAAAAGGATGTGTTGCGATAAGGTCCTAAATCGGCCCAAGGAGAGGGTGTACAATTATATTTTACAGAACCATATCTTTATTACTATTTTTCGAAAGACCTATGTTATAAGTTTTTGAAACACGAAAAGTTTTTATATAATATTGATGTACTACTCAGAAATATGTTGACTTTTTACACCACTATTGGTCAGCATTACCATTAGGCCTATAGTAAAATGTAATCAACTGACCCCTTTTAGCTTACTTTTTTACTATGCCTTGCATGCGGAACCAGCTTGACATTAATACAATACGTCGTGCACTTAATGAGAATGGTACATGCAAAATATCTATCTGGTTCCGCGTGCAAGGCATATTCAAAAATGAGAAAAACCGCAAGTTTTAATGGGTTGCGATAAGATACCAAGTTGGTCCAAAAGGAGACTGAATTTTTTTCTCAAGTAAACTGTGCGCATTATTATATTTCTAAAGCCTATTTATTTTAGTCTTCAGAATATATAATAATAATTTGGTACTCTGGCTTGTGATTGAGAAAAAACTTAGTTTTTGACCCCCTCTACTCTATGTGATTAGCATTGCGCCTATGGGAAAATCTCCAGCAAAGGCATTGTTCTGACTGAATTTTCACTATGCCTTGCATTTGGAACACGCTTAATAATTATATCACAGGTAGTATTCATGCAAAAAATCTATATGGTTCCACGTACAAGGCATATTGAAAATTAGAAAAAAATGGTATATTTTGTGGGTAAAACGCGTAATTGCTTTAATATAGAATTTGTACATTATACATGCCTATGTATGTATGTAAATACTTTACGGAATAACATTATGACTGCACCACCTTACTCTTGTGATAAACTTATAATGGCTGTACACAGAGTTATCTACTCTTGGAAATGTGCCAAAATGGCGGAAAAAGTGATGAATTACCCTTGTAGCAGATTTAATGTTTTTTTTCTTCAATTCCACTGTTTTCTATACATAGCAACCGATACAACAACCTAATATTCCCCGAGAATAGCAACAACATGAAAGCATGCAGTAGTCAACGTTACGACAAAAATCGTGACGTCATCGGTATATAAGGGCAATAACAAAATTACCGAACACCGAGCAATCGTCTAACGGGAAAGTCAAAACTCATAAATCAATAAACAGACAAAATCAGTCAACAACCGGAAAACTGCAATGGCCCTGACTTGGTACAGGCATTTCTAAAGAAATGGTGGATTGAATCAGATTTTACGGCTCCAAACCTCTCGCTTCCATTACAGTTCAAAGGTTCCGGTTGTCACTATAACAGCATTTATAACAACACTGGAACAAAATAGGTAAAATATTAGTCAACACAGTAGTAAATGCAGTTGGGTATATATTGTCTGTTTATCCCAATTTTAAAAAATCTATCTAGTGCAATAAAAAATTCAATTGCCAGAACCATTGGTTGCTGTGCTCATGTAGCTGCAGTTCTTTGGTATCTTGGACACCAACGCCACGTTGCAGGCACAATATCATTACCGACGGATCATTCACGACACTTCCTGAATGCATGTGATGTTGATTGAAATTCAGATGATAGCGATATCGGCTTCTAGTTGTCCAAATTATCGCGCTAATCAATATTTTATATATACTATTCACCCTATTATCGATATGTAACAGTATAACAACATTTCTATATTGTTTGGCAGATTGTCAAAACATTGTATTGTTGCACTCATTGTAAACAGTATTGTACAAACAATCAAAATCAAACAAGGCCACACGGCCTGCGCATGCGTGGTTTGAACTTTTTAATACATTATAATAAAGTAGAGGTATATGCCTTAATATTTGGGCATATTTTATTTAATTCCACGTTGGGCCGAACAACGGCCTTATCGCAACCCATCCTTTTTTATTGATTCTTTCAATGGAAAATCAGTATTTTTAGATGACAAATGGGTCTCATCGGATCACTTGAAACTGTATACTGATGCATCTAGGAGTATTGGTTATGCAGCAGTTTTTGGGTCTTGGTGGTTTGCTGATAAATGGGTTGAGGACCTACAATACCATCAAATTGCACTTAAATAACTATTTCCCATTACTCTTGCATTAGAAATCTGGGGTCAGCATATGAAAAACTCAGAAATTTTATTTTTAACTGACAACCAAGCTATTGTAGAGGTTTTAAACAAAACATCATGCAAAGATGTTTTGCTTATGCGTCTAGTGAGAAGGTTAGTTATTGCATCTCTCAAATATAATACACATGTATATTATTTAGAGCGAAACACATTTTTGGGAAATCCAATATACTGGCTGACCAGCTTTCACGGTTTCAATTTCAGAAAGCTCCGAGTAACAGCGCCACGGCTTTCAAAACAACAGACAGAAGCACCAGTCTCTCTATTACATTTTTAAATCATCCTGCACAGCTTTTGTTGAAGTTATCATTGTCTCGGTCAGCACGAAGATTATACAAGAGGTCTTGGTAATTATATTTTACTCTTAACCTCTACTGTAGAGAGCTTCCCCTGTCCGTTCTAGATATTTGCAATTTTATAGGTTTCCTATTTGATAGGTCCTACAGCCCCTCTACAATTCTATCAAATATATCAGCAATTAGTTTTATGCATAAAATATTTGGTTTTGCAGACCCTCCTACATCATTTATTGTGAACAAGCTTACTAAAGGATGCCAGAAACTTAGAAAATCAAAAGACACACACGGTCCAATCACTATGGAAATTTTACAAAAACTTGCTATGGAAAATTGTATTCCAGCACTTAGTCACAGGGTTTTGCTGAAGGCTGTATTTCTTTTAGCTTTCAATGCCTTTTAGAGACTTGGGGAAATACTAATTCGTAGTGAACAGGATATTCCAAAAGTTTTGCAAGCAAATGACGTCGAAGTACAATTCAGTAATGGTGTTCCTGTTAGCTTAACACTTGTGCTGCGGCATTTTAAGAATATAAGAAATAACTTTCCTGTAACGATTTATTTAGAAGCAAACAAACAGGACAAACTCTTATGCCCAGTATTAGCCCTACAGCATTATCTTGAGGTCAACAAAACAGGCCAGTGTCCTCTTTTTCAATTTCCGGAAGCCCTGTAACACATGCCTTCGATTCCAAAATCTTAGATTTTATAGGGCTAGATACCCGCACTTACAAAGGGCACAGTTTTAGAATAGGTGCAGCTACCCATGCAGCCAAGTTAGGATTATCAGAATCCTACATTAAACAACTTGGCAGGTGGAATTCTAATGCAGTGCAAAGATATATTCGGATTTCCTCATTTCAATTATAATAAATAAAATTATTTGTTTATTGCGTTAATTAAATTCTTTACATTTGAAAATGTGGTTACAAATAAACTGTAAAGACAACAAATTCATTTATTTAATCTTCAACCACAGGGTCAGGATTTGCCTGCCGGGTGAATGTTTTTAACTACATTTGTGCATGATTATCATAGGGATAATGCTAGTGGACACTGATAGCATGAGGTCAGGATATGCCTGCTCATCAATTTTACCGTATGGAATTATATTTTTGAATGTCTATGTAGTTTGTATTTCGCAAGTATTTTTTTTTATTAAAAAGTGTCTTTTGTAAATAATTTCTTATTATACTGTTTTTTGGGTTGCTGACTGTACTGCTGGTTCAATATTGTATTGTCTCATATTTTAAAATGATTCTATTTGAAAATTATGGTGCAATCCAGGGGTCAGCAGATGGCTGCCCTGGGTTTTGCTTAATTTTACAAGGGTATTGCACGAGTGTTTATATCTTCACATTTTATACATGTACATATTAGTATTGAAACAGTCTTAAATTTTCTTTATCTTCGAGTCCTATTGGACTGAACAGATACTCTTTGATTTTAATTATTGTTTGATATGTGCACGTATATACATATGAAATATTAGTTACATACAAATCGGAAAAAATTCACAAGCAGCATCTTCTTCCGGGTTTGGCATCTGCCACCGTTGTGATCTACAGGTGGATTGTGGCCGTTTTAAGGGCCAAACCTTTTTGTCCTAGGTAGTAATAGTAGGTTTTTTTTGGGGGGGGAGTGCCTATATTTTTCATGTGACTGGAATTTTATATTTTAAGATTACACATTGTTATCAAGTACATTTTGATGTTATTAAGGCACTCCCTTTCATTCTAAGTTTTGTTTTGTAATTTTCCATAGTTATGTATTTTCGTCATTTAATAAATGACATTTACTGGAAACTTTGTTTATTTATACCTTCCCAAAAACAGAGCGAATTTGATGCTGCTTTTTGATACTGTTATATATATATACATGTAATATGTTATTGGCCTTAACGGAAGGAAACCAGTCTCTTGAATCATTTCGGGGCTCACCTAGCCAGGTGTGTAACATAAGCCCTCTCATATACTTCCCTATCCAGTTTCAGCGTCGAATTCGGATTAGTGAGGTACAACATAAAAAAAAATATTGGACTTCGTCCCAAGTTAGGTAACACCTATTATCATATTATTATTATTATTATATAACATTTGAGAATATCCTAGTGTAAAATAATATTGATAAATACTCAGCTAGAATTTCTATTACATTTGTTTGAAAGTTCCGTGTTTTTAGTGAATGACTACAATAAAGTTGGCCTTGTGGACTTTGCCATGAGGAGTATTATTAGTGACTATGTTATCTACTACGATAATAGGCGCCTTTGGTATCAAGCAGTTAGTGAACATTAAAATAATCACATTTTCAAAGGACTCCGCCATATAAGTGATCTATATTACAAATAAAGTATGGCTATGGCTGTGGGTACACTCCCTGTAGCAGCAAATTATGGTCGGTTTACGCGAATGCAGTTGAAGAATATAAAAGTACGTTGATAATCAAACATAACATCAAAATTATTTTTTATTGTGTAAAATAATATTGACATTTATGACTTGCTTGTCAACGTCCCGTTAGTGAATAAACGCTCACGTACATCTTTTTTTAAAATGTAGATTCTAATATGACGTCCTTCAAACTCTTTGAGTCCAAACCCGTGGTAAAAATAATTTATCATATACTTAGTACTAAATAAAGGAATTTTGCATATATAATACTGAAAGAACATTACGGCTGTATTTGTGTGTCGCAAATAAGAACGGAATGCATATGTGCAAGTTCAAGGTCACAAACTTAGTTAAACTTGAGGTACCCTATGGCGACAAGTTGTGTCAATGGGAACATGGGGAGTATCTTAAGTGAGCAGTGCTCGTAGTACCTCTAGTCTAGGGGACGATGGGGCGAAGATCAACTTCATGGAACAATGTCCTGGAAAAATTGCAGGAATTTATAGATGACCGAATCCATCAGATGAACTTTGGGTTTCTTTGTCGGATATACTTAAAAAGAAACCTGAACCGTTGCCAAATGGAAGAAGTAAACGAATGTTTAATATACCTGTAACAGAAACTGTCGCAATTGAATCCAAATTCGGTGATTGGAAGAATTTTCAAAATTAACATCCGTTACTATTCTTAAAATTGAGCAAACCTTACGCATTCCTGTTGCTTTGATTGTCCAAGTTGTTTTGTTCTTTTGCTTTATTAAAATGTTTATTACGGTAATCAATACTACATTGTACCTTTCCTCTTTTTCATTTTCGAATTGTAATCAGCTATTAATGTTAGTTTAGGTGAATCTTACTGCAAAAATGATAGATGTATCGTAATGACATTGATAAAATACGTAGTACATGAAAATGGACGAGTATATTTCATATATCCACTTGGTATTAAGCTATAAATAAACCTTGTTAATCAGAAATTAGCATACAAGTCCTTGAATTAATTAGAAACAAAGTGTCATATATACACTATTATCTTCCGTTACAAAACTCAGCATGTCCTATATACACTATTATCTTCCGTTACAAAACTCAGCATGTCCTATATAGATTGATATTTGAATAGAAAGATCCAGATTATTTGACTTGCATGTATTTCCAATGTTTGGAGGTTTGAAATATTCAAAAAATAAATGAAATAAAGTAAATAGTCTGGTGATTTGTTTGAAATTTAAATTGGAAACTTTGAACTTTTTTATGTATTCAACACGTGTTTTTTCGCATTTATTCACATTGACCTTCCGTGAAATCAGTGTCAAACATTCTGCAATCGATCATTTATTTGCATACTTATACCAGCATGTAAGAGTAAACACTATATAAGACTTTAAAACAATTGAGTTCTTTTGTTCAATTTTGATACGTTTGTATGTCGGGTATCTGTTTAACGTCCGTTACCAAGAGTTTTGGTTGTATATTTTGTGTTGTTCCAGTAAGCTGCATTTTTGAACGACTCTCCACATTGATTACATTCATATTTTGTGACATCTTTCCAGGTCGACATTCCTTCCTGAAATGAGGGTATCCTGCAACGACAACAAAAATATATATATGTTCACAAGTTGCAGCAAAGTGAGCATCAGTTGTATCACTAAGGGCATACGATGTGCAATGATTGTAACAGCAATTTATTGAGATGTAGTTGGTATTCGAATTTCAGAAACTGGTTATTTCAGAAACTGGTTAACTACATGTAAGATGTCCTGTAACTGCTGACATTTTCCTGGTTAATACCGACAGCTTCTAATTTGGAAACGACTCGTTAAATTGTCTATTCACTCCATTCCACCATAGGATGCATTGTTAAGACTGAAGAGCTTTCTGTACTGAAGCATCACAGACGTTCAGTATTCTGTATAATGTTGATCTACTCAATGTCTGGAAGTCGTTTCCTGAACAATGATTGCTGATAATTCTGGTACTGATAACTTCGGGAATTTCTGTCTTTTCATTTGTCGATAACTTGAGCATTGTATGTCTAAAACCAATGATGATAGAATACAGGGGATTCATCACAAAATATATGAAATGAGCATGTTTTGGTTTTGCAGTTTGTGAAACAAAACAAAAAATCAGGTATTATAGTCAATTGGCCTACATCATGCCTGATATGGAACAAGTACTTGTGCTGGATACAATGATCAGATAAAATCTTCTTGTAGTCTGCAATGTAAATGTAAATACAACTACCATATTTTGTTTAGCAAATACTATATTATATTAACAGGAGTAGAAATAAGATTTTTTTTTTTCAACTGGCCAAGCGAACTAGGATTTATCTAATTTTATTTGCATTGCAGATTTTAACTAGCTTTTTTTTAAATTGGTGACAAATTACTTACATTATGTAGCAATGTGCTCAATTTACAGGAATAATAAATATCAACTGTTGATATCTGGAGTTGGCAGATGATGTAAAATCCTAAAGTTGAGAAACAATAGTCTCATAGATTTTGCTACCGTTGTACTACCTGGATTTGATTTGGGATTGTCTTTTTTCATATTAATGATATGTTCATCTGATTTCTCATGGCAAATTATCGAATGTCTTTTATAAGTGTAACAGCCTTTGATAAATGTACTGATTTGGTGATATTTTTTTTACAAACTTCACATATCATTCCTCCTTCTGAAAAATTTAGCAATGCCAATGGAAATTCCGACTCGCGTTTTGGCAAATATTTCCGAACTCTTCCGCGTGGAAGATCTTACAATACATCGTTAAGGGTTGCGTTAGGGGTCAGCATGAAGGCATTATAAACTGACCAATCGCGATTCTTCTACAAAATCATGCAGAAAATTGACAAACATGCATTTTGGAATGCACCCGATAACCTCCAAATGGTTAAAAATAAAATGTCCACGACCATATTTGTCAATTGAAATAATCAAAAATACAATTAGTGGCCTCTGATACGCCAATAAAGAAATAGATAAGAAGAAATATTTGTGTAATATGTGGCCTTTCCTTCATACAAACAGAAGCAACACCCAAAATTGACGAACGCAAATCTCTAGCGGAAAATGATGTATAATTTGAGGAAAAACATCCAACGGACATTTCATTTCAAGTAAATAGCCGATTTCTTATGGTTAGTTTGACTATTGGTAATGCCTTGTGCATCTGTAGTAATATAGCAATCCTCTTCTTGCTGCTTATGTCTTTCAATTCTGTGATAGAGCCTTGTATTTGGCTATGCTTTCTGTATGAAACATATTCACGACGTCTCAACATTCTGGAAGTTCGTCAATTCTGTATGTATAAATCTTTGATGCATCTGTTATAGAATTACAGTATATAATAGTCATCGGAGAGTTCTCCTTTATGTCATTTAGAGCATCTATCAACCATGTCATTGCAATTTCTACTTCATTAGAAACTTTTGAAATTCTTAACTTGATGTTTTGTCTGTTTGGTGACAGTGTTATTTCTCTTATGTCTGTTGATTTCAAATTCAGTATCTTAAAGACAGTTTGTCTGGTTTTAAGGTACAGGTAGCACACAATGCAAGAAGACTGGCAGATGGACAACATCACTTCAGTTAACCAATATATGAAAACCATATATTTTTACAAACAATTTAGACGATTATCGTAAATGTTCAGAGACGGTCATGAACTTATGTATTATTATTTTTTATTATTAACTTTTATATGGAGAGATAATTCGAGTAGATTTTTTCAATCTTTCTGTCGACATCGGTGTTGTAGACAGAACACTACTCATGCGTTTACGCGGTGTATTATAGCAGTTCGTCAACACGGTTGTTTCGGAGAAAAAAATCAAAAAACTCGTCTCTCATTTTTGAACATCCTTCAACACTGATGTGGATACCCGTAGCATCACTAATATCATACAATGATTTAATGACATTGCCACTTTGAAAGCAACTCGTACAATTCAATACATGAAACATTTTCTCTAACACAATACTTTTTCATCAATGCATTTACACTATTTGTGCTTTCATTATATTTGACAGTATGTTGACCTTTCCCCTTCCTTGGGATTACTGTACAAAAAGCTATATCAGACCTGGGATATTCAGTTTTTATTTCTGTAACTGCTTGGGCTAATGACACATTAATAAGGTCTGTGTCACCTTTGCGTTTTGGTATGTCATTTGTACCCAGACTTATACTAACTTTCTACACTAGAATTGTTTTACATAATGTTTTTAGCATACTCAGTTGTTTCAGAAATGTTTTCTATCGTTGCACCTGAAATAGACTCATTTAGACAATCATATGAAATTTTACCCAGTCTTTTACAATTTAATGCCCATAAAACAACATTTACTGTCTTGTTGAAATCTTTAGCTTTGTCTGTTTCCAGTTCATTAACTTGTTTCAATGACGTGTTGTCTTGGATTTCATCGTCATGTTCATCGCTTTGTTGACCCTCGAGTATTTTATTTGCATATTCACCATAGTCTACTCGTGCCTTGTCTCGTCTGTATAATATTCAATATTTCTTTGTGTCCATTATCCCCACAGTAATTACATTGTACATCATGTGGACGTTCCCGGTCTATATGACCAGCTTCTTTACAATTGAAGCAGCTTTTCGGGTATTCGTTTTGTTCGGGCATCTAATATATGGATGTTTTGTTTGTTGGCAATATGAACATTGTGTACGGTTGTTGTCTGCAAACAATACGTCAATTATTTCGTTTTAAAAATATAGCACTTTAAATATCCCGTGGGAACCCATCACATTCCATTTGATGACGTATTTTAGTGTTGATATTAATACGCAATTCGTAACGATGTCGCTTGTTGAAGAAAACAATAGTTAATACAAATTACAATTGAAGAGAGTATTTGAAAGGCACTAAAATCATTTTCTTTGAGAACTATTTTGGCATAATTAATGCATAATTAATCAATATTAACACAAATCGGTCACGAAAATGTCCACGTTTCAAGTTACTGGGAATCGCCACTGCTTTCGATTATCATGGGTCGTCTACGTTTCACCTTCATTCATGTAAATGTGGAATGTTCCTCCAGATACTGGACCAGCAAACAAGGAAGTTCCTCGACCGACTGAAGTTGTCGACTTTGGAATGGTCTCAAGATGGCGGGGTATGTTGTCATCATGAGCTTGAGGTGACAAAATGTTGATGTATTGGTTGTTACTGATTGCCGGCGTCACATTACTTGAGCATGTTGTCTTTCCCAGGTTTGACGATATTTCTTGGCACTGAGCTTTGCATAATTTGATACACTTTTGTGGATATTTTTCTGTCCACTG
Organism: Gigantidas platifrons; assembly: GCA_002080005.1. Classification (NCBI taxonomy): domain Eukaryota; kingdom Metazoa; phylum Mollusca; class Bivalvia; order Mytilida; family Modiolidae; genus Gigantidas; species Gigantidas platifrons. Next base: position 248,813 of record MJUT01006067.1, on the reverse strand, counting down.
ATCTGAAAATCTATTTCTAAGGAGAATTCTCAAATGAAGGGTATGTACGTGTGCAGCTGATGAAATTGGTGTATATATTGTTTTTATGTGACGATCGGGTCAATCTATTTATATTATTTTTCCCCCTTTTTAGCGGATTTCCGCTATCTTGGGATCAAGGATCAATTTTCTGAAACGTGTAAATCCGTTGAGAAAGGTTTGACCTGATAGAGGTGGAAATCGATGTTTCATTTGATCAAATCACGGATTATGGCTCCGTTGTTGTTCACATATGAAATGGATGTTTTGATTGGTTGATGTGGATACAATATCCAATGAGGAAGCGTGTTTTAAAATTGCGCTTGGAGAGTTAAATGAAGATGAAAACGCCGTTTTGTTTATATGGCACGACGAATAGTGGAAAGAGGATCTAGTATAAATCCTCAAGACATTGACAAAGGAACCAAAAATATTTGGAAGTGGGAATGGTTACAACGTCAGGTGTGCGGTGAGCTTGTTGAATGTCATATACGCAAGCTTGCCGAGAAAGGGAAGGCTTACTGCCAACTCTGTAACAAAGATTTATTGTGCACACAACGCGGTTGGAAAGCTTTAGAGCAACATATCAAGTTGAAAATTCATCAGGACAATCTAAAAATACGGAAAACAAACTACATCTTGTCAGGTAATGTTTCTATTATTTTTAATTCACTATTATGCAAGGGAAAGTGTATGGTACATGTCATATAAATCAGTACATCGAATTGCAGTGAACCCCTAAAAAAGCAGTGAATTATGAATAAACCCCTTCTAAATGAAGTGTGACATCAATTTAATATAAAATGATGTTATTTCGAAAAAATATTCACCTATTAATTCAGAACCGATTATTGTATCCACGAATACTTGTCCATTGCAACAATATGGCGGCCGCATATCAAGGACGATAACTCTAATCATTTATAAGTACTGAAGGTACTGTTAGAAGCTGGGAAAAAATATTCTTCATAAAAAAAAGGGAAAAAAGACGAAATATTTTGTAAATGTTATTAGTCATCATGTTTATGAAATGTTATCTTTTTGTTTATTATCATCATTATATTTATTATAATAATATGTTCATAATTTTGTTTTTATAGTTTCTTGTTTGCCAATCAATATGAAATCAAATGTATGTAATTCACTTAATTACTCTGCTCTATATTGGGCGTGATGATTGACAATAAAAGATTTGTTATGTATTTTCTTGTTTGTTTTCAGAATATATGTCCAATTTGTTGTTTTAAATAAACCTGAAAGGGCCTTGGCTTGATGTTTCTTTTAACTTAAAAAAAAGTACACTGGCTAAATTCCTGTTACACTACACCTTCATGTATTTGTAATATAATCAAAGGTAATAATAGAAGTGCAGTGGTGCCTGCTTTCATGTAATGTCACACCCTTTGTCCAAATTATATGAGGATTATAATTTTTAATTGTTTTACATCATATCTTGGCTGCATTACCCAACACCAATAAACAAAATGAACGTCTTTACATATTATTTATTTAAATAATAAATTGAAACATTGAACAAAATTCTTTGAAATAAATGTATGCCTTTCATTACAATTACAATTGTAAATTTAGAAAATGAATAATTTTCAATTATATTTTTTCATCATTTAAAAAAAAAAAAATGGAAAAGTTGAACAGAATTTAATATTTGAAATAATTTTGAAGCTTTTCATTACAATAACCACTGTTAATTTAGAAAATAAATATATTTTTTACATTATTTATTTTAATAATAAATGGAAATGTTGAACAAAATTCTATGAAATAATTTTGATGCTTTTCATTACAGTTACCATTGTTAATTTAGAAGAAATAAATAATTTCTATTGTAGAATAAATTTAGGAAACTAATTCATAAGATAAATAAATGACCGAAATGAGAATTTCAAACGGTGACTTTTGTCACTTTGAGAAAGTTCATCAATTTATTTATTAACCTGGTTAATAAACCAACTGAGGGCCTTCCTCAAAGCGACAAGAAAGGCCCGTTAGCCCTCCTCAGTAAAGTGCACTCCATCCAAAGCCTCGTATTCACCTCGATAAACATTAGTCGGCTTGAAATAGTGAACAGCATAATGAGCAACAGCCTTGTTTTTCATTATTATATTCACTATTTCCTGACGACTAGTGTACTCATCGGAACTGCAATACCGCGGTTTGGACCGCTTCAAAACAGACATGAATACAATTCCCGATACTCCCCTCGTAAGGCAAGCATCAATGAAAGTATCCAAATCGGTTTATTACTGCAATCATTGCCCCCTATTTGGCATATTGTGGGGTATAATAGACACATAAGCCAGCCTCAATTGCCATAATGAATGTCTTGACGTAGCCACCGGGATAGCCATGCATGAGACCTTTCCACATCACTGAAAAAAATAACTAGTAAAGTTATTGTCCATGGGATTACTAGGCTTATAAGTAAGTTTACTAGCCTTGCATTAGAGTAACTATTCATTCATAGTAAATTCATTGTGTATATAGTTGTTTTCATACTAGTCAACCAGTAATTTTACTAACTTACATAGTTGACATACAAGTTTCTAATGATGAGTTTACTAGATGAAAAATAAATTTTCTCTCGGCTATGAAATAGATATTAGTCCAGCTGGTAATATGAAACTTCTAAAACATGGTTTTTCAGTCAAACACGATATTTCTAGCCCCAGGTTTTAGCCAAAAAGAAAACTACCCAGCAATTTGAACAGAAGTGACAGTGGGTGATAAAAGTTAAAATGAAGGACACTGAATTCTCGTGCTGCATGTTCACTGTTACATAGTTGCGAAAAGCTATAAAAGCCCACTAAGGCATATAAACAATAACAAACTCATAAAAACTTACCAAATATTTGAAGATAATAGAAAAATGGAACCGTTATAAATTTCATAGAAACTATTAATTCATTAATATTTAGAATCTAAATAGTAGGATCAAAGTTCACACATGGGGACCTCTGGATTCGTAATTTTCTATTTTTCCAGTGAATGCGGAAACGTCTTCTTGGCATCTTCCCTTTATCATACATATATATATATTTCAGGATTACAGTATGAACTTCAATGTTAAGAGTATTTTAAACACTATTAGTTTAAACATATTTTATTGTTCATAATTTTATTTTATAAAATTCTAATCAATTTTAATGTAGATAGATTCAATAAAATCAAAATACCGGTGTTACTTCTGAAGTTCCGCATTAATTGCAGTTAAAACATCCAGCAATATTTTGTCCATATTTCCATCAGTGTCTTTCAGGCCAATGAAAACAGTCTGAACAAATGTAAATAAATGATTTTTCTAAGTATTTTGAATATGCCAAGTTCAGAATGTAAATGCATGCCAGCAATCCACTATAAGCTTAAAACAAATGTTCGCACTTGAAGATAGTTGTGCCTTCAATGATGATACTGAACATATCTGTGTCCATGGACAATATATTTTGTGCCACCTTAATTAAAACTGGATGTTCATTGACGTCACTATCTCCGAATGAGATCATATTTTCTGTTTTTTCTTTGAACAGCAAAGGAATACCAATCAGTGTCATACAATCGTCTGCATCTGAAAAATAATCATAAACTGAAAATCTTCACATATGAAATAATCACATCATAACAGCCTTTAAATATTCAGAAGGGGCCTGGATGGCAGAGTGGTCTAGGTAGTTCTACCTGTACAGATCACTGTAACCTATCGCTGCTGCAGACCAAGTTCGCGCCGCGCTTTGTACAATTACAAATAAAGAGTGTACTCGACATGCATGTGATAAAGTTTACCCGTTACTTGGCTAAGTTCTGTGGTTCACTTCGGGCACTCCGGCTTCTTCCACCACTAAAACTATTCCGGCTTCTTCCACCACTAAAACTATTCGTAACGATATAGCTGAAAAATTGCTGCAGTAACGTAAAACCTCATTAAACAAACAAATATTGGTGCCATCTAACATTTATTGCTTGATAATAGAAGCTATACATTTTGGTACCAAAAGAATTTCATGCTGTCTTGTAAATATCATTCCATTTTCTGTTTTTCCACCACATGAACAGAATTAAAACAAATTATTCATCCAAATCTATATGGGGATGGCCTAATTTTAATTTTCGGGCTATTTGGCGGGTATGTATATTTTCAAGTCAACTAACCAATGTCCATATTTGCGGTTTATTCAAAAGAATGTAGTGCATTTTGTCAAAAAAACAAAAATGTGACTTGTTAACTTTTATAGAACTGTCATATCAGTTTATATATGGCCCCCTAACACTTAACACTTTCCAATGGCGGCCATTTTGGGAAAAAGGGGGATGAAATTGTGCATTTCAAATGCCCATAACTTTGTGACCGTACATCCGATGTTCACAAACAAGGGCTCAAAATGTTTGATTCAAAGAGCTCTTATTTTATAGGCAATTTATTAAAATGCAGCACTGTGTTAAGATAAACGTCAAAAGGATTGTCTAAAAATCGAGTACAGTTACATGTCGGTTCTTGCCATCAATCGATAGCCTAAGGATTTGATGTAGTCAACTCTGGAGATTTTTTCCTGTGTTGTACTGTAAGATAGCATATTCAGTTTTGTCTCTATCATTTTTACGAGTAGGAGTTGAATATGCTGAACTTCGTATTTTGACATATGTGGTAGACTGAATCTTCTGAAGGACAAAGACGAAGATCGTAGGATGTGATGCGTAAAACTGTGCATTGAAATGCGCATGGAAAGATACCGCAGCATTGTTTGTTCGTTTACTATTTGATGGAACGTCTGCCCAAATCACAGGAGGATACTTTGACTCTGAAGTGACATAGTGTTCGACCAGGTAATCTGAGAATTTTGTACACCTTTCATCTTGAGGAGCTTTAGCTGCAAAGTCATCAACAAAGCAGTCTTCCACATCTGTCGGGTCAATAAAATGGAGACCAAATGCCTGTTTCAACCATTTACCAATATCACTGTCGGTGTCTTTGTACTCATTGCTCAACCCAAGATTCTGCATTTTCCCCCACCAGGCTTGGCCCAAGTGGAATCTGCAGCATATTAAAGTTGTGCGTGGAAAAAGACTCATCAGAACATTATGCATGGATATTTCAAAATCAACATGGATCAGATTTAGTATTATTTTCAGAACAAATGGTGATTAAGTTATTCGACATATTCCTGTAAATTTCCTCCGACTTTCCTGGCAGTAATGCGAATACTAGCGGAATAAAGTGTCCATTGCGTAATGCATGTATAGTATAGAGTTGATAAAAAAAAATTGGGCAGAATTTAAAAGTTCCATCCACGAAAATTTCTTCTGTTGAATTCACCAAAAATTCCTAATTAGAAATACATGAAAAAATGACAATTCCAGACTGAATCATTCATAACTACGAAATGTTCCTCTTTACATGCCGACATATCCATCAATTCAATGGCATGGTGCACTTCATCACGAGATTTTGGTAACACAGGGTAAATTTTGCGTCTTTCCCTGTACAAAGACTGAGCAATAGATCGTATGTCCTTCGATTCTAAAGTATGGTCATCAAATTTCTGGAGTTCTGATCGTATAACTTTGGAGGGTCTTGCTGTCAGGTCGTCACAAGCTCTCCGTTTCACTTGTACACGTAGCTGTTGTCGTACGCTCTTTTTCTCATTGTAATCATGGCTATGCTCCATTCTCACTGGAATTAGTGATGCCATTTGACTGTCTGTCTTTACACGTCCTTTGCATTTTTTGTTACTGTATCTCCATGATATGGCGCCATCTTTCAAAACATTGTCCACTCTGTATATATTTATCCATCGTGCATTAAACTCCGTTTGCCTTTGCTTGTCTCCGAAATTGTAAAATCCATTTTTAAAATAAGCTGAGTATGTACATTTAAAAAGTAAAAGTTTCTAAAACATCTGGTTAAAACGTCAAACCAACACTACTCAATACCAATACTCAAGTGAGACCAAAATTGTCAACAGGTAAGACCAGGTAATTAGTTACAGGTAAATGAACACAAATGCCCCCGCGCTTATGATGACAGGAAGTCCCGCGCTTTTCATACACCGTTAAACTTTCAAATCCGCGCTTTTGTAAAACGCCCATGTGAACATTCTTGTCAATACTTTTCTGTACGTCCAATCCGGTCAATGTCAAGTGTTTGTCTGTCTAGGCTTGGACGAGCAAATTAACATTTCCCGACAGACGAAAACAACCAATGAAATCCGTTTCAAATATAACCCCCCATAATTATTTATGTGAACTTTTAGAGTAAAATGTACTAAAAGGTGTGTAAGGGTAAAACCCTTAATAAAAATACTCTGCAACAGTTAAATAAATCGTTTGCAAATACTAATTTTATTTATAAGAATAACGGACAATTAAATGTATACTAAATATGAATTTAATAAGTGATGAAAATATCACTCTGCTACAGTAATGCAAAATATGATACCATCTTTACAATTATTTAAAAACTTGGTTGGCTGTCTATTCAAAATAGATAAGAATATCATAAATGTGTTTTAATGTATAAATAGTTCTGCTCCTGATTATTTGATTTGAATACAAATGAGACTTTGGTGTACAGTTATATTTTGTAAAGCATATTTTATTTTAATCACATCTACAAACAATATTATCAAAAAAGCACAAGCAGAGTTATAAATAACACTGGAAAATCTTGAAGCGACGATTATTTTTGGCGGGTAACAGGGCGTGTAGCTTGTGAAAATTGAGAACTACTTTATCCTCTGTGTAAGAAAACCAGTTCTCTTCTGAATTTTAATGAAATCCAAGACTGATTGTATTTACTGACTATATACAAGGAATAAAGTTTTAGAAAGTCAACAACGAAATATTCTGTAACATGCTTTCATGAATTTGTCATCTTTCTTTTAGTATAGTATTACTTTAACAGCAAAAATGAAATCCGGTAAATTTTCATTAAAAACCCAAGTATGTAAACATAGGAAAACATACTTGTATAATATCAAAACTGGAAATTATCAGCCAGCTGCAAAAATACATGTGCATAAGAATAAGGGTGATAACAAAATTGCAGAACTCCGAACAATCTTCCAAAGGGAAAGTCAAAACTCATAAGTATATAAACAGACAAAATCAGTCAACAACAGGAAAAGTGTGAAAACCGTAATGACCCTGATTTGGTACAGGTATTTCCAAAGAAATGGTGGGTTGAATCAGATTTTAAAGCGAAAAACCTCCCGCTTTCATTATGGTTCAAAGCTTCCGGTTGTCACTATAAGAGTATTTATAACAATACTGGAACAAAATAGGTAAAATAGTAGTCAACGCAGTACTAAATTCAGTGAGGAGGGTGGAACATCTATCGTGAACCATATTCATCAACAACCACGAGTCACTTGAAGTATTTTAACTATGAAAGTAAATGTCAAATACACTTTTACGTCACACATTGACAACAAATATTTTTAACATATTTGTTTATACATTGTCACTATGAAAATCCATGTTTATTATCGTCTTTGCAGAGACAGAATATAGAAATAGAAATGTTTTTTTATTACTAATTAAAGTGCCCACAATGGGGCAGCATAATTATACAATAAATCAGATACACAAAACAAAACAGACATTCACTTTATACAATAATTGCAATTGATTGATTGTAATTGATTACATATAGTTATATTTCGACAAGATCTTGGTATCGGAATATAAAAGGGCCCCAGGTGGCTCAATGAGTTAGGTCGCTGGATCTAACAACTCATACAAGCCTATCACCAATACGGCGTGGGTTCGCGCACAGTTTTGTAAATTACAAAAAAGGTTCACTCGACTCGCAGTCGCAAGTGATAAAGTTTACCATTTGCCCATGGTCGGTGGTTCTCTCCGGGTACTCCGGCTTCCTCCACCACTAAAACTGGTCGCTATGATATAGCTGAAATATTGTTGAAAGTGGCGTTAAACACCAAAAATCAAATCAAATCGGAATATAAACTTTTTAAGAGATCGTATAGGAGTAGTACCTTAGTTTGTATTTAAATTACAGTTTTGAAATTATATAACAGAATTAAGAAACTCCATAGTGCATATCAGGGATGTGACTTTTCCGCGGACCAGGGAAAGTTTGAGGAGAAGGGGGCGTTGGTCGGCAAAACCAAGTCCAAAAAAGAAAATACAATGTTCTGTTAACGATATTCGTCCCCGAGCACCATCGCTACTGATTTTATTGTCACATACAATATACTTTGCCTTTTCCAGGCACCTCTATCTTCGTATCCATTCGATAAGGGGGGGGTGGCTTTTATTTTCCCTTTCGAAGTTGTCTCAACGGTCGTCTCTAACTAATGCCATCTAAACTTATTTTTACTGCTTTTTCTAAGGTTTGTAAATGTTCATCATCGGCTTTCCTGTCAGTTCCATGAAGGATAACGGTTTATCAAACGTCTGCCATTTTTAGACTACCTCGTGTTCTTTACTTTGCCTAAAGGAAAAATCCCGAGGAACTAGAAAGCGCTTTTTACTGGTTCTCATAAAACAAATCTCTCCTCCATTGCTCTTGATTATTCGGAACACCTCGTGGTTGTAAAGGGAAATAACTCCGACTCATAGATTGCAATGCAATCATACTGCCTCTGACATTCGTTCACTGCATGAAAATTCCGTAAAAATATTCTTGAATGTGTTTCCTCATTTCTTGGTACACCAATTTAACTTCTTGGATTACATTCAATGCATCAAATATGTCCTGCATCTTCTTTTGCAACTGCACAGTTATGCCTTCAAGTCTTGACAACACTTTGTAAACAGTCAGGAAAGTGACAATAACCTCATACTATGTCAGTGCATTGAGAAGAGCACTAGCCCTTAGTGTTTTCTCTATTCCAACAACTGGTCAGTTCTTGCGTATAGTCCTCATCCTTATGTAAACCATATACCATAACTTCAAGAGATTTGATGATGTAGCAGCTTGACTGGTAGAAATGCTTGTAGGCATCATGGCGTTCTGACCATCTTGTTTTACAAAGGTCAAGTAAGGGTTTCCTCTTTCCTACATCAGGTATATTGACCTCAATAATATTGATTAATAAAGGATCTCCGAGAGGACTGAATCTAAAGAAAAGACAGGTTTCCTTTAATTTGTCCATCATATTCCTGCCGCATGTCAGACCACATGCATGAGATATAACCAAGTTCATCGCATGTGGTCTTCCCTGGACCCTCCTTTTTCCATCGACAATGAATGCCGTTTACAGATTTCCTTTGATGTAGGAGAAATTCACCCGTACACTCACTTCTATGAGGGGTAAATATATATGACTGAAGCCATTGAAGGCACTGTTTATCTGTTGATCAGTTGTTGATATCTTGTCGTTTTGTAGTTTGCGCTTAGCCGTAAATAACCATTGCAATGTTCAATCAATCAAAACGAATACGGATGAAAAAAAAACATTCTGTGTTTTAATTTCGCGAAACAAACGAAGATGGCAAAAATATTGACTTGTACAGTAATTTTTTCAAAACAAATCTCTTTATTGGTTAGAGTTCGAATAAAATATGGACTTTAATAGTCACAGTCCAAACAAAATCTCGACTTTAATAGTGCTTATTTGTTTTCAAGGGGGGTACGAACACCTCGAATCCCCTCTGGCTACGGGTGTGGATTCATTTCCATTCTGGTCTCTCTTGTGAAAACAAAATTTCCTTCAATGACCTAGTGCTAGTGTTAAATGTTCCTTCAGGATTTTTACAATGTCTGCATAGCTTTTGTCTTTCGGATTATCCGGTGTTGTTAAATTCCGTAACTACGTTTTTCCACCTATCAGGCTTACTAATGCTGGAACTTGTTTCTCATTAGCTATCTCATTCACTTCAAAATACTGTTCCAAACGTGCTGTATAGGATGTCAAATTTTCATCACATGTTTCTATTTTTCCTATATATAGCCAGCCAAGTCACTTTATAAATTGAAAATTCAAATTTTTGTTAAATCCTCGTCACCAATTTTTTATGTATTTATAACAGGGGTGAGTGATAGAAAGCGTCTGTACAGATTGGCATTTTATTCTACAATAATTGAGAATTTTACTACATACTGAGATTCTCACTTGAGATGTGACATAGCTATCCCATGATTCAGTGACGATTTGTTTTTTGATTCAGTTCAGACGGATATTTTATAAGTGCACTAGATTTAGTTATTTAATTTTTGTGACTTTTTGAACGTTAGATAATTTACAGAGTAGAGTAACCTAGAACTATTGATTTTCTTGCATTTACAAATTAGTTTTTATTAGTTCTAACTTGATGCATGTGCGTCTCGTACGAGATTTAATGGCGGACAACAGCCTGATGGTATGAACTTTGTCCGCTATACTTTGGGCATCATTGACGCTTAGTCCGAGCATCAACGCCAATTCCAGGCATCTTACCCATTTTTTCGCATGTGGCCATATACCTTAGTTTGATTTTTATACAGTCTACAGTACTGGTCAATTTAGATCAGAATGGACGAAGTGGCCAGAGCTCCGCATTCCAATGACTGTGACATCACAATAGCGTAAAGTGAGGTCAGTTATGAAGAAAAAGGTTCGGTTGAACACGCTAAACAAACTTGATTTTACACAGGTGTTGTTAGCAAATCAAACTTTTATTAAACAGCAAGCAGAGTTGATAGTCAATGACTGCTTCTTTTGCTCCGTTAACGGTGTTACCTGAACACGAAGAAATTGTCGTATGCTATGGATCAATTAGATGATTTGCAGGTAGATAACGCATGTGCAAACGAGAGCGGAATTAATGAGGCTATCAACGAGGATGAGTTATATTATAAATGAAGAAAAGTTTGGAGAAAAAATTAATGACAATTTAGCAAAAATTATCAATGATAATTTCCATTCAAAAGTCCCTAAAGAAAAAATGAAGGATTTAACTACGAAGTTGTTTTGGATTCGAAGGAAGTATCTTTCCTCATGTGATGTTGGTTTTTTTTTTTAACAAATCCACGTATTTGCAACGTTTGCCTACAACACCAGAGGGAAGGCTAACGTGAATTATTTCAATATCAAGTGTTTCGTCTAAAACGAACTACTCGTATGATTGAAGTACTCTTTCAATTTCTGATAGAAATGCGATAATCTCATGAACGGCAGAGATATTGGGAAGTCTAATGCAGGGCACCGACATACGGACGAGTCCATAAACTCTGTCATGTTATTTCTTATAGAACTGAAAGGCCGTTTTAAGCTCCTTAGAATATTTGGAATCACTCTGATGTCTGATTCGTGGAAGACAACTTTGTATCTTGTTGACGTGGTATTAAATTTAGTATTCTTTACTTGCCTATCATGTACGAATCTTCGGGATTGTCGTATTTGGTAATTCTATGGGAGGCCCATCGTTTTCCGCTGCCTTTCGCTTGAGACCCCTTCCTGTCTGAACATGATTTCTTCTGTGTAATTATAATGCTTCAATGTGTTTGAAGATTTGATGAAACATGTTACATTGATGACACTTAGCCGGTCATGTTTTTATTTTCTATGGGCATCTAGGTTGTTATTTTTGTAGAAAGCCTTATGACAGACATCACATGAAAATGTGTCCCTGTGTCCAAGTAGTCTCTTATGTTGTTCCAGTAAGCTGCATTTTTGAACGACTCTCCACATTGATTACATTCATATTTTGTGACATCTTTCCAGGTCGACATTCCATCGTGAAATGAAGATATCCTGCAACGAAAACAAAAAATATATATGTTCACAAGTTGCAGCAAAGCATCGGGCATACGATGTGCAATGATTGTAACAGCAATTTATTGAGATGTAGTTGTTTTCGAATTTCAGAAACTGGTTAGCTACATGTAAGATGTCCTGTGACTGCTAATAATTTCCTGGTTAATACCAAAAGATTCTAATTTGGAAACAGCTTTCATTGTCGGGGCCTGGGTGGCTCAATGAGTTAGGTAGCTGGATTACCTAACAACTCATACAAGCCTATCACCAATACGGCGTGGGTTCGCGGCCGGCTTTGTAAATGACAAAAAAGGGTGCACTCGACTCCCAGTCTTAAGTGATAAAGTTTACCAGTTGCTTGCCCATGGTCGGTGTTTCTCTCCAGCTTCTTTCACTACTAAAACTGGTCGCCATGATATTGCTGAAAGTGGCGTTAAACACCAAAAATCAAATCATCATTAAAGTGTATATTCACTCTATTCCAGCAGAGGATGCATTGTCAAGATGCCGAAGAGCTTTCTGTTATCAAGCACCACAGACTTTCAATATGCTGTACAATGTTGACCTACTGAATGTCTGGAAGTCGTTTTCTGAACAATGATTGCTGATAATTTGGGAATTTCTATCTTTTCATCTGTCGATAACTTGAGCAGTGTATGTCTAAAACCAATGATGGTAGAATACAGGGGATTCATCATAAAATATATGAACTGAGCATGTTCTGGTTTTGCAGTTTGTGAAACAAAGCATAAAATCAGGTATTATAGACAGTGTGCCTACATCATCCCTGATATGGAACAAATACTTGTGTTGGATACAATGATCAGATAAAATCTTCTTGTAGTTTGAAATATAAATGTAAATACAGCTACCATATTTTGTTGATAAAATACTATATTATTATTATATTAACAGGGGTAGAATTAAGATTTGTTTCCAACTGGCCAGGTGGGCTAGGATTTATCTAAATTTATTTGCCCTTGCCGATTTCATTTAGCTCTTTTTCTAATTGGTGACAAATTACTTACATGATGTAGCAATGTGCTCAATTTACAGTAATAATAAATATCAACTGTTGATGTCTGGAGTTGGCAGATGATGTAAAATCCTAAAGTTGAGGGACAATGTCCCTATCATAACCTTATACTCTCATAGATTTTGCTACCGTTGTACTATCTGGATTGATTTCGCATTGTCCTTTTTCATATTAATGATATGTTCATCTGATTTCTCATGGCAAATTATCGAATGTCTTTTATAAGTGTAACAGCCTGTGATAAATGTACTGATTTGGTGATATTTTTTACAAACTTCACATATCATGCCTCCTTCTGAAAAATTTAGCAATCCCAATGGGAATTCCGACTCGCGTTTTGGCAAATATTTCCGAACTCTTCCTTCTTTTTCATATATTCTTTGGTTTTCGCAATTTAATTAAAATTAGATTTCCGCGTGGAAGATCTTACAATACCCCGTTAAGGGTCGCGTTAGGGGTCAGCATGAAGGCATTATAAACTGATCAATCGCGATTCTTCTACAAAAGCATGCAGAAAATTGACAAATGTATGCATTTTGGAATTCCACCGATAGACTCCAAATGGTTAAAAATAAAATGTCTGCGTCCATATTTGTCAATTGAAATAATCAAAACATACAATTAGTGCCCTCTGATACGCCAATAAAGAAAGATATAAGAAGCAATAGTATTTAATATGTGGCCTTTCCTTTATATAAACAGAAGTAACACCCAAAATTGACGAACGCAAATCTTAAGCGGAAAATGATGTATAATTTGAGGAAAAACATCCAACGGACATTTCATTTCAAGTAGGTAGCCGATTTCTTATGGTTAGTTTGACTATTAATAATGCCTTGTGTATTTGTGGTGATATAACAATTCTCGTCTTGCTGTTTATGTCTTTCAATTCTGTGGTAGAGCCTTGTATTTGGCTATACTTTCTGTATGAAACATTCACGACGTCTGAACATTCTGGAAGTTCGTCAATTATGTATGTATAAATCTTTGATGCATCTGTTATAGAATTACAGTATATAATAGTCATCAGAAAGTTCTCCTTTAGGTCATTTAGAGCATCTATCAACCATGTCATAGTAATTTCTACTTCTTTAGTAACTTAATGTTTTGTCTGTTTGGTGACAGTGTTATTTCTCTTATGTCTGTTGATTTCAAATTCAGTATCTTCAAGACAGTTTGTCTAGTTTTAAGGTACAGGTAGCACACAATGCAAGAAGACTGGCAGATGGACAACATCACCTCAGTTGACCAATATATAAAAACCATTTTTTGAACGGTGTCTTGTGTATGCTATCCATGTGTTCACCCCTAACAAATTCAATGCACGTAACAAATTTGATGTAAAGCAAAAGTAGCACTTATGCAGGCATTTTTCTTTTTGCAGTTGTATAAAAGTCCTTGTTTGATGTACAGTTTGCAGTTGGCAACAATTGCATATGTTATTCTGTGTAATTGACCGAACATTTCTTATTTTTACAAACAATTTAGGCGATTATCGTAAATGTTCAGAGAAGGTCATGAACTGTTTTTTTTTTTTTTAATTAACTTTTATATGGAGAGATAATTCGAGTCGATTTTTTCAATCTTTCTGTCGACATCGGTGGTGTAGCCAGAACACTATTCATGCGTTTACGCGGTGTGTTATAGCAGTTCGTCAACGATTGTCTACGTTTTGGTGACGGTAAACCACCTTCATTCATGAATATAGAATGTTCCTCCATATACTGGACCAGCAAACAAGGACGTTCCTCGACCGACTGAAGTTGTCGACTTTGGAATGGTCTCAAGATTGCGGGGTAAGTTCTCATCATGAGCTTGAGGCGACAAAATGTTGATTTGTTGGCTGTTACTGATTGTCGGCGTCACATTACATGTTGTCTTTCCCAGAAGGTTTGACGATATTTCATGGCACTGAGCTTTGCATAATTTGATACACTTTGGGTATTTTTATGTCCACTGATCTCAAAGTAAAAAAAAATATATTTCTGTAGAAGAATTCGCAAATGAAGGGTATGAACATGTACATATGCAGCTGATGAAATTGGTGTATATATTTTTGTATGTGACTATCGGATTAATCAATCGGATAATCCTGGTTAGAAAATAAAATAACTAAAATCAATGAAAAATAGATGAAGCCATCTGCACCTCCTTTTTTTTTTAGAAAAAAAATTGAACGTGGTGTCACTTATAAAACGACATTTTCGATGGCTTTATCTGGATTTTATTTATATATATATTGAAAATATGTGCTATGGTAGCATATATTTAAAGATTTAGAGCAATTGAATGTTTATTGTGTGAAATAATCATGTTTAAGGAGCGTTTTATTAAAAAAATATGTCGGTCCGGAAAAATCGTATGCTTTCCTTCCGGTAAAATGGGGAAGGTCGTACATTTCTTGTGCATAATAATATTAAATATAATCAAATGAACAATGTATACATGTATATTCTGCATGTAATATGCTTTTTTCAATTTTGAAAATGTGTTGACAATATACGACATATAATAGACCAACAATCATTACACATGAAAGTCTCATGTGATTATGCATCCCATTTGATTCCATCGTTCTACCGGTATTTGTTATGCATCTCATTTGATTCGGTTATTCCATATTTTTTTTATTAGTCATGAAACACGGCATTATCAGCATGTAGATTTATGATAGTTCAATGGACATTTACATGATTAAAATCACATGTTATTTTAATGAACCTACCTGTAAGCCAATTGACTGAACATGTCTCCAGATGGCTTTCCCCCAGTGGAACGCACAACCTTTGACGACAGCGTTGGGAAACAGGGACTTCATGCCTAACCATGAACCTTGCTCAAAGTCGATAACAAACTCTTTAACTTGTGGGTTCCTTGGTAACATCTTGACAATTTTCTTGAGAACCTGAAAAATATAAAGACATAATTCTTATAGACATTGTTCCAGCCAAAAAAAAACAGTTTTCCGTGATTTGCGGAGTAGACATACATATACATGGTACGTTTTCGGCTAACTGTTGTCTATGTTTATGTAAGTACATGAAATATATATATATATATTTGCCAATTTGATTAAAATTAAGCCTTGAGCCGTACTATCTAATATAAAAGTCCAGTATAGCGGTAATGTTTCTTAATAATGAAATTGGGCTTTGCTGATGTCCTCGTCTCATGGACATTCACATTCCCATTGTATGTATAGATCTTCATTTTATTCATACCTTCTTGTAATCTTTCTTGGTTCTGGATGACATCATGCAGAAAACAAGTGGCTGCTGTTTGGTGTCGTCATCGGTACGGAGGAAAGCGTGGATGGAAAACATCTGTGTAAACGGTTTCCTGATAATCTTGAACATACCATCCATATACCACACTTTCGACGAAGCTAGAATGTCAAGTTGTCTATCTGTGCAGAAGACTGAGTGTCTGGTACTACCCACTTGGACGTCTTTGCGTAGAAAGTTGTCAGGGATGAAGTCATAGTTAACCTGAAAAAGAAAAACAGCAACGAATAATTTGTTTATAAAGATAACCTCACCTCTGTAGTGACTTCTTCGGGTCATACTGGTTTTCTGTGAAACAGCAATTTCTACACAAAAAAGTCTTGAGCTAGCATCAGACCATACGGCTAATTTGGAAGAAGTCATAAGCAAACATTTCATATGATGCCATTTATCACAACCACTACAATGAACACACTCAGTGTCCTCATCACAATGTTTGTCACATAAATCACAAGGAACTTCTGCCATGGCGCTTAGAAAGTTATCAAAAACGATTCTTTAATTTAGATAAATTGGGGTGTTCGGTTTGAACTGAACGAAAATTAATTTTACAATTCTCTTTTATGCCCATTTTATTAAAACCATATCTTCATTTCAGCGGATATAATGTATGGCTTCAACATATATGACCATCTGACATTTACTACCAAAATCACAATGCAACAATAGAAATCGGATGGCGCTGTTTTGACCTTTCATTATATCAATATGGTTTCCTTGTCATAAAGGATCGTAAAGCAGGGTGTCAAGCAATAAACATTATTTGCACATTTATAATAGATAAAATTTTAAACAAAATACATGATTTACAAATATTACATATATATATATATAATATTATGAATTATTATTCTTATCTCATATTTCAAAAGAAATTATCACTACTTAATAATTTAATATACTTCTATTGATTTCACATAAATGAATGAAACTGCTAAATTCATAGCAATCTCATTTTCATAATTACAAAGACACCTTTTATTTATATTATCTTTTTTCTTTTAATACTATTCCCAAAAAAAAGAAGAAAAAAGATAATTTGGCATTTACTTAATTAATTCATGTTAAAATGTTTTATATTAGAAACTCAAAAGTCGAAGTCATACCTAGAAAAACCTTAATCTCGGGACCCGGTTATTATGTTTTGGTATGTTCCCGCACATTATAGTATATAAATGGAAAAGCACGACAAAATCATGATTTCTGAACCAATTTTCATAAATTTTCAGAAAATGTTTGTAATAATATAACACACCTAATTTCGGGGCATTGCGTTTTCCCATTGGACATTTCGGAAACTTTGAAGGGCATTTCGGTAATTCGACTTTTCAAGGATGTTTTATGAAATTCCCATATCCAAAAACAACAAACCAATGTGTAATTTCTAATGCTACAATTAGAAAGTAGCATGCTTTTGTACCCTTTCCTATAAATCAAATAAAATGTTATTATAACTACCAAAAAAATTGCATGATCAAATAGTTTCGAAGCACTGAAACGCAATGAGAAATACCAACATAATTAAAATAATAACAATAAATTAAACCTACTTTTTCAGTATAAAACAATTATACTTCCAAAATATTTTCATAAGTCTCTACAAATGACATTTTTCTTGCTATTACACAGTCGGGAAACATGTTCTTAAATACAGAAACAATATGTTCACAACTTTTGTGCGAAAAATGGCTCTCTACTGTATTTAAGGTCCAACATATTTCAACTTTCATAACATCATTTGTTGATGCAGAATCTTCCAAAGTGCGACTTTTCAAAGGCTGTTTGAGAACAGATAGGGGTCCACTGTTGATCCATTCCGATATTTGAAAATGCTTCATTCAAATGTTCAGCATGTTTAGTGCTCTTCTTGTGACTTTTAAGGACAGTTTCACTCATATCCCAAATATCAAATTCCTTTTGACAAAATGAGCATTTTGCTTTGCTCTCACTACTTCCCATATCCAACCATTTTTTTTATATTCAGGGTTATCTAACCACTTGATCTGAAAATGACAGTTGCCTGGCATTTTCACAAGCCAAGAGCACGTTTTCTAATGTCTTGTTCCACTTGCAACAACGTTTAAAGCACGAAACTAGTACATTAGAAAACCAGTCCCGTTGCGTATTTTTACAAATAATATTAAAGAAACGAACTTAAAATCCTTATTTTACATTTACCGCGACTGGTGTCTAGTTTCAAGTACGTCAAAAGGAAAGAAGAGTTTGAAGATACCAAAGGGGTATTTAGAACCCGTAAAAACGAAGAATCAGTTACGACAGAAATTGGGAGAATCTCTTAATATTATATGTTTTAATATATTTAGTAAAAATTGCAGCTCAAATAATAATTGTTCCCAACTATTCAAGGACTTCTCCTTAAAATACAAACGGTTTATTTTCAGGATCACCGGTGTTTCTATCCACTTTATTTAGCAAGACATAACATTGTGCAGTGTGTTTTGTCTAGTCTGGAAATTTTATCTACCTTGATCAACCTGTGTTGCAATGCTATTATCAGTCCTTTCATATTCAATCTTACCGTAAATTGGGATATTTTTGCGGTTTTCTGTCAAAATGTGGATGTTTATTTTTGGTGCTTTCCAAAAGATGATTGTTTTATTTTGGTGCTTTTCAAATGGTCAGAAAAAAAAATGCTCGTGACCAATGTTTTTTTTTATCGTAGTTCAAAAACTTTAAGTCAAATACCACCAGTATTTCACCGGAAGTTTGTTTAAAAAAGTAACTAAGAAATTGGATACGGGCGAAATACAAATACTTTTTCCGGATGGCATTATCTGTGAATGAAAATTAATAAATAGTGATAAAATAAAAAATAAACGTCTGTGTACAGTTGGGATTAGCTTTCAAGTAGTCTGTGACAGACACGAACCATCTGGCACTCAACGGTTTTAATGTTGTCATTGTTAGATCGATATTGACCTCTGTTTTATCCTATATACTTTTTGCCACCTTTTCTGCGTAATCGTCTTCTAAAGCTTCACGCATACGATCCTTTACGAATTTTTGTACACTCAAATCCATGGGCTGTAGTTTAGAAGTATAACCTGCTGGCCAGGCATGGGGCGCATTACATTACAATTACTTTGACAAAACCAGCATTATATTTACAATTACATGTATGTTGGGAAGTAATGCATTACATTACAATTACTTTACCAAAGTAATGCATTATATTACATATTACATTTTATAAAATATATTATCAAAAGAAACATATATACACAATTTTATACTGAAATCTTGGTAACCATTAAATAGGGTTTTAAAAGTCTACAAAAGGTGGCTGTTACATTTAAGCATCATTAAAGTTTCAAATATTTCATCTTTCATGCACATTCTGTCTGGTCTTAATTTATTCTACCATTATATTGTTAACTTAATCTCAATGTAATTTAATTACTTTTAAACCATACATTCACTTGTCAAAAGAAAGGAATTGATTGATATACAAACTAATTACTGGTTTTTGACAGGTGTCAATTATCGATCATTCAACTCATTTCTTTGATCTTTAAATATCTATGTATAGGTTTTTCAATGACTATAATGATATATGAAAATGACTGCAAATAAAAATTAATAACAATTGTTTTCATCACATGTTTTCTTAGTTAAAGAATTTATATAGTAAAATTTAAGTTAATTAAAGCAATTTTTTAGTTTAATTCAAATCTCAAGTCTAACAAATTTCTAATATTGTATGATTTTAACTATTTTCTCACAGGTGATCAATGTTAAGAGAGAAAGTAAAAGGTTATTTTTGTATGTTTATAAAATATATCTCTTTTAATTATTAGTATAAATGTTTTAATATTAAGGTTAGATGAAGAAAATCATTAGTTTGACAACAGTTCAAAGTTACACTTTTTGCTAATCATTTAACTAGACATTGATTTATTTTTAATTTTCCTATTTTCTTTTAGGAAAGAATAAAACAGTAGGTACTTATTATCCCTGAAATTTGTAACAATTTATAGCACTTAGCAGACAGAAGTAATGCTATGTAATGCATAAATTACATGCATTTTTGCCAATGTAATGCATTACATTACAATTACATGTAATGCCAAAATTGGGGCATTACACATTACATGCATTACTTGGGAAAATATAATGCATTACAATTACAAATTAGCATTACCCCATGCCTGCTGCTGGCACATATACATAAACAAGATTTTTCGACATGTAGTTTCTGAAATCTTCCCCGAGTTGTGCACTAAGACATCAAGAATTATCAATGATTTTTGAGCGAAGGGTAGATCAAGTTTGTCCTTTACATCGAGTACAAAAGGAGTGATGATATTATCCACATAATCATATGACGTAGAGGTGTTAGCCAAATGATTCCCAATATGAATTATATGCCAGTCTTCGAGAAAGTCTTGTATGCCTGTGGTTAACTTCTCAAAGGCAGGTCGGATGTGTGTGTTTCTGGTAGACATGACAAAGCCACCAGCTTCTTATAACATAATTTGAATACGTTGTCTCGTTTGAAGTAAGCAAACTGAAAAATAGATTAAGCTATTGTAAATAATTATGTTAAATAGGTTACAGACAATTTACAAGTTGATTGATTTGATTTTTGGTGTACATGCAAGTTGAATATAAGACAATGTCCTGGGATTTTTTTGTATTCAATGGTGAAAAGTAGTTTTTCTTCTTTTTTTATTTGTTGAATTGTAGACCATCACTTTTGTGATACATGTATGTTTATTCATATGTATTTATATATTATATTTACATCTTTAGTTGGTGTTAATAACATTTTACCATAATACATATAATACAATAATATATCAGTAAACAAAACTTACTCCTTGTCCATATTTCTCTATACAGCGCCAAATGGGTAAAATGGATGTTACAACCACGTAGTATAACGCCAGGAAGTACACACTGAATACCCTTCCATGTGCCTTTTTCATAGTCTGCTACTGCTATCTATACTGCCGGTCGACGGGATAAACTAACCACCAAATATTTTACTTTTTTAAAAACAATTTCCAATATATGTGAACCTATTTTTAATACTGGTTTACCTATACTTCTTTTCCTGGAAGGAAAATAATACAAACAGTTTTGTTGGGGAATATAAAAAAAAACCAAGTTGCCCACCGCTTATTGATGTTATTTAAATATTGTTGTATTTTATTTTGTAGATGTTTTTAATTGGCACCTGATTTCCATATTGCACCATCATCGGCGAATTGTGACATTTCATAGTTTTTATAAACCAATAACCATAATATTAACGAGTGTCTGATTAATACAACTGCTATGAGGAGAACCATTTTGAACAACATATACTAGTATATCAGAATAAGTAGTATTATCTATACTCTCATGTATAAGGCAAAATAATAAACAAAACGCAAATATCAATTTGCCGACAGCCCGCCGTACGTGATGGACGCCGGAATTATTATTAACAGAAAAATGTTATGTTACATGTCACTTGTAATCAATTTACAATGTACACAACCAACATTTCAAACAAAACTATATATTGCATAATTATAATTCCGTCACAGATGGGCAAGGCCGTCCAGGAAAAACCAAAGTAATTTGGAAACCTGTATCCGATGACAATGCTCGAACCCATCTCTGGACAATCAGCTGTCGGACCTCACCTTAAAAATTTTACAACAAAGATGCAAATAGTAAATAATGTAAGACTAACATACAGACATATTTTTTGTTGTTACACGTATGCACGACGGCTAGAAAGTGAAGAGAACCAAACGAACACACCTAAATTCCCAACCACAAGACAATGTTCTCATTGGTCAATTTCGACCATTACCGTATGAATATTCATTAGTATCAAACCGACAATACAATATTTTCCCGCTATACTTCGAACCGCTGGAAAATATTATTATTAATTTGTAGGGTTCTATTGCTTAAAAATTCATGAACATAATATCTAACAGAATTCGTGGAGGGTAAAACTACCCTGTATCCCCAAAATGAAAAAAAAACAAAGCTGTGGACATGCTGTCGCTGTAATTCATTCTTCTGGTGTACAACAAGGACACCAACAAAGGTATCTTTTCTTTAATTCCTCCTGCTTGGTGCAACTCTTCAAATGCGTAAAATGGGAACGTTTGGTATCATTGTCCCCAGATTACTCTCTAGGTGCAAATCTTCAAATGCGTAAAATGGGAACGTTTGGTATCATTGTCCCCACATGACTCTCGATGCAAATCTTCAAATGCGTAAAATGGGAACGTTTGGCATCATTGTCCCCAGATTACTCTCTAGTTGCAACTCTTCAAATGCGTACAATGGGAACGTTTGGTATCATTGTCCCCAGATTACTCTCTAAGTCCAGCTCCAAGTTTAAAGATGGGGACTGGACTTTGCTGCAAAGACCGCCGTCTCTCTGGTCATCGTCTGAATCCATACTGGATATATATACAAGCATATTACCATAAATATTTAAAGAGACCATTTTTTATAGTAAACCATGTTTCCACAGCATATCAAAAGCTGTTTTGGAAGTCTACAGTAATTCACTAACAAAAGCATTCTAATACTGTTCCGTAGTATTCCTAATGTTCATAAATCCACTTTGGTTAGGATACAGATTCTGACAAAGATATTCTTTTTTAACATCCATTCGTTCGTATCATTAAAAATCGTAGATTTATAATCTGCAGTGACATTTTCAATTCCAGGAACATGTTGTGCAGAGAGAAAACTATTCTGTTTTCGACACCATCGCCAAATACTTTTTGCTAATTCATTCAGTAATTCTGATGTCATTCCACCCATATTATTGATATATGCTACTGCGGTGAAATTGTCAGCTTTGATACCAATATGTTTATCTTTTTCACGTTTGAAAAAAGCTTTGAACCCAAGAAAGGTAGCTAACAATTCTAAATAATTAATACGATTCTAGGATTCTTCAACAGTCCATCTACCTCCTATAGAAAGATTACATTCAGCACCCCAACCAGTTTGTAACCAAATATCAATAGGATTTTCTCTTAATTAATTTTTCATTGTTTATTTCTATATTTTCAAGCCACTATTTTATTTCACATTTTCTGAATAAGGAATCACCATAATTGCATTGTAATCATCATTATTTAATCTAAGATGTATAATCTTATCCTTTTCTAAATTTCTGTAATATAATTGTCCTAATGTAACAGCAGTAAATAAGGGTAATAAAAAAATTACCGAACACAGAGCAATCTTCCAAAGGGAAATTCAAAACTCATAAATCAATAAACACAAAATCAGTCAACAACCGGGAAACTGGAAAACCGCAATGGTCCTGACTTGGTACAGGCATTTCTAAAGAAATGGGGGTATTAATCCTATAAGAGATGCTACCTTTCGAATGAGTACAGTTTGTTTTTCTAAAATAAGAACACAAAACTTTTTTATTTTATCAATTTTTTTCTGTTGTAAGGTATACTTTAAATTCGACTGTATCAATCAATAATGACTCCAAAAAATACAATTCTCTGACATGGTATTAAAACTGATTTTTCTTGATTTATTGTAATACCTAGCTGATCTAGGTTATCAGTTATGATTTTAGTATCTTTTTGACAACAATCAAAATCTTGATTCGTACATACAGAATCATCAATACAATGTATAATAACAACATCTGATTCCTTGATGTCTAAGCCATGTAAATACAGGTTTTTGTAATTTAGTAAAAATTCTAGGAGCTGAAGCAAGCCCGAACGGGAGGACTCGAAAAACATAATATTGATTTTACCATGAAAAACACAAATATTTTTGAAATTCAGGATGAATTTGAATACTAAAATAGGCATCACACAGATCCACTGATGTTAAGTAATCAAATTTTTTGAATAAATCTAATACAAATTTCAAAGGAGTAGGGGTCATAAGACCCATTTTTGGCCCAAACTTGAAATTTCTTTATATTTGTCATAATATAGCAATGCAATCTTACCTTTTGAAAAATGGTAAAATGTGTGGTCATTTGCCTCTATTGTGGTTGCTTGGCAACAATAAGTATTGCCTTAACAACAATTCAAAAATGTCATAAAGCAATGAATTTACATCAGAATTGATTGATTTCTTCCATAAAAACAACATCTTTATGCTGTGTATTATAAACTTAATACTATGTTTCTGAAATAAGAATGTTTGGTTAAATGCTAAGCAACATTTTTTCCATAGCAACGGAAATATTTCCTTAGCAACTGCTTTTTAAACCAAATATTAAGCTAATTTTTTTTCGCATTTCCATCACCTGGTTTCATAATTTGATAGTTGTCACATTCCCCTTACTTATATGATGTTACATATTATCTTTGAAAAGTAAGGATTCATTGCCAATGTATTTTATAACTCTCGGTAAAAGGTAGTCATATAGACAAGTATAACGACGATGTAGTGACTGTTTTTCCTTGAAGTAAACAAATTGATTAATATATTAATTTTTATACATATTATTGTCTTTGGAGATCCCATTATAGAGGGAAGAGTTGATATTAACAGGTTTAGACACGAAATTAAGTGAGCGGATCCTGGTAGATTTACTCCCGGATTGTAATATTTACTTAATTTAATAAATTGTCAGGTTCTCTAACATAGCAGATTCGTAACAGCGACATCAATATATATATATTTGCAGGTATTGTTAATTTTGTTATACAGTTTGCAACTGTAATATACAATGTGTCAATAATGTGAGTGGGAGGAGCTTACTCCACGTGTCTTAAGGCTTACCTCTATTTTGCATATTATTTTGCGCTGACCAGCATGATATGCATAACAGTCTATTCAAAGAGGTCATATCATGACCCCATGGCGGTGACCTCGGTGGTATAAGTACCTGGTTTACACGTCGAACCAGCCATTATTTTATTTTGAGACGGCAAGGTGTGCACGTATTTACTATTGTTTGCTTGCTCGCGACATTGTTGACATGTTGTCTTTCGCTGTATACAGTCTATGTACATGCGATTTTATGTAGTGTAACTTTTTATTATCGTAAAGCTCTGTTTATTTTTTGTTACTTGCATTTTGCAATGATTTAAAAAATATTAATTTATTTTGCGATAAAATTGCGGCCGACTTGAAAGGCTGACATATATTTTTATTTCGACTGCCTGAAATAGTCGTTTGTCTGTATTTGTTAATAAAATATCATTTTGTGTAAGACGAGGTCTAACTTCAATATTACACCAAATTAGTACGCTGTTTATTGTTTTTAACAAGAGGTGTTATATTTAGATAATATATTGATACACGTGGTTGTATTCGAATAGAAATGACCAATTCGGAAATGAATCGTGACGTTCTGTCTTGTGGCTCTGATTGTGAGGATAGTTTTATCCATGAACTGTTTAATGTAACTACACAGAAGCTGGATAGTCCCTCTGACAAGGTAATAACAAGGTCGTCTTTACCTGTTACTTAAAATAGTATTATCAAGGGTACAACTAATAAATGCAAAGCACCTGTACAAAAAGGGACCAAACCTAAAATTGTCAAACAGAATCCTGTTAAAAAATCAAATATAAATGCTAATATTGGTAATATTTCTGATCTTGAGGTACTCAGGTAGGCATTGATACATTAGTCAGTAATATTGCCTGTTTGATAAGCATTGTTAGTAACATTGTCAGCCTACTTCAACTGTATCTCTTCTGTTCGTACTTCTCGTCCTTCAGCTACTGATGGTCCTCCCACTAATAAAGTTGTTTATGAAACAGAGGAAACATCAATTGTTGATGTACCAGTGGAAGATAACTATAATCCATTTGTTCTCAGTTTGGTCTGGATGATTTTAATCTTAATTATCTTGACAATAATACAAATGTTAACCCACAGAAAGCTTTTCAAGATGATTTTGAAAAATCTAACTGTGGAAAGTGAAGTCAGATTAGATTTTAGTATAGAAATTAAGGGTTGTCTGGTTAGAATATATAGCGTTCCCTGTGTCCAGTACAAACTTTACATTGGCGACGAGGATGGGATCCTATTAAATCTAGGATTATTAATTAACATTATTACATTCAAAGATTTAATGCCATGAAATATTTTATTAACTCTATTCTCCGGTTTATTTTATAAATCGTCAATTACAAGATGGCTTCAAAATTAAACATGCCAGCACCTCCCCCGTTCAAAGTTTTAGGTGAGAATACAAACATTTCTCGTGCTTGGGATTTATACATTAGAAGATTTGATTATTATCTATATAGCAGTGCATATTTACATGAAAGTTTGATAAGGTTATATTTTAAATATGTTTCTACATTTCAATATTTTCCATTGATTAAGATTAAAGTCTTAATTGGTTTTGCATGATTAGATTTTACTTAGTAGTTCTAGACAAACAGGTGGTGGTCAGTTAGATTTATTTGTTGTTTATCTCTCATTAGGGATGTCAGGCATTTGATGATAAATTTGTTCAGTCTGTTAAATAGACTGCAGTAGTAATTAAAAAGGTCGAAAGTTTAAGTCCAGAGAAATTAAAATAAATGTTATGTCTTAATGTGTATTGGTCAGTTGAGAAAGTTAGCTCAATGTGTAAACATCTATTTGAAACATTTGAATATGTAACATTCTACAAATTGTGAAGTAAGTGGCTGCAAAGTGTATGCCGAGTTGTATTTGCGAAATAAACAATGAATACTTACTTTGGTGGAGAAATATTAAATGGAGGAATAATGGCAACCAGTATTGACATAAACTTGATTCCACATTTTTCTGGTGAAGGAGATTCTAAATTATGGATAACACAGTTCCAACTGATGGTTACTGCAAAAGGACTAAATGATGCAAAGGCTAGAACAACTTTACTTTTAGAAGATGATGCCAAAGGTGACTATGATGCGCTAAAAGAAGCTTTCCAAAGAAGATTTGAACCTGACCCTAGAACAAAGTGTCAGAGAACTGCAGAACTTTCTTCTATATTACAAAACCAAACCACTGTTGGGGATTTCATTGCCAAGATAACAAAAGCCGCAGTACTACAGCTACCAGATGAACAAACATTCAATATTATTCTAAATGGACTCTAGCCATGTATTAGACAATTTGATCTTCAGCAAAATCCAGGAACCATTCAAGAACTCACCCAAAGTGCTAAATTAGCTCAGTTAACAGTAGCTGATAATTCAAATGTACAAAATTCTTTAGTGGCTGCAGTAAGTCGAATTGAATCAAAACTACAGGATTTATCAGTCAATGTAGCAACTGTGAATTCCCGCAAGCCAACATTTCGTCAAACTGAGAGAACCTGTTACTTTTGTTGAAGAAGAGAATCTCATGCAAAGACTCGCTGCCCTGCATATGGCAAAACATGTAGCAAATGTGGGAAACAGAACCATTTTCCTAAGGTATGTCGTACAATGTCACGTTTCGGACAAAATGAAGAAAAACTTTGTGTATACAACTGTAAATAATAACCGAACTCAAGCATTGGTGGACACAGGTGGGGTGATTTCATGCATTACAGAACAACATTTACGTAAATTGATTAAACACTATCAACTGAAATTACCAAGGATACCTTTTGTGATTGGTGTGAATATTGACACACAGAAACTTTTAGGATGTATTAACATTACTTTCAAGGTTAACCGTTTAACAGTTAACCAGACATTCCATGTGTTCACCAAACTCAACTCTAACATCATACTTGGTCTTGATTTTCTTCAGGATAAACATGCTAAAATTGACCTTGGATTACAAACTTTGTTTTTGTATGATGGATTAATTGTGTGTCCCTTGTAACAGCCCCAACATGATAGCTGTTTTCTTGCAAGAACAATATCCCGTGTTGACATACCACCACAGTGTGAATGTAATACCGGTACTAGTATATGAAGACTTGTCTGAGGTTGGATTTTTTTTTCAAAGACACAGTGGACGTTTTAATGACACATTTTAGCCCACAGAAAAAACACTTCATATGAAAGATTTATATTCAGAGAAATGACGCTTAAAGAAGTTATCGATATCGTGTGAATTCCAGGAAAATATTGTTAACGACATGATTCAAGACCAAGTAAGGCTTTCGTTCTTTGTTTTGTATGTTGAAAATAAAACATTAACGAATATTTCTAAAGATTTGAGAACAACGCTTTTGCGTGAACGAGACTTGACACTAGGGAAAATACAAACAATCGCACTAGCATCTGAAATTCATTGATGAAAAATCGAAACGAAAGAAAGCCGATCACAAGAAGAAAACGTATACAGAGTGGGAAAGCGCATTTGTTTGTCACAAGGGTCTTTACCCTACAAAAGATTAATGTTCAGAATCAATTCAGCGCCCGGGCTACATCAAAGAATTATACAAAAAACAATTCAAGACATCCCTGGGTGTAAGAACTTAACGGACGATATCAATATTTACGCTAAGAACACAAAAGACCATAACAAAACTTTACAGGCACTGTTAAATAGGTTTCGTCAGAAAAATCTCGCCTTAAAGCGAAACAAATGCGAATTCAACAAGTCAGAACTGAAGTTTATGAGGCATACATTGTCGAAAGATGAGGTGTAACCAGATGACAGCAAAATTAAGGCAGCGACCGAATTTCAAAGACGAACTAAGCCCGCCGAGGTTCGATGCTTAAAATTAGCGCAAAGTATATACCGAATTTCTCCACAATCGCTGAACCATTACGAAAATTCACAAGAAAAGGAGTTTGAAATGGAACTGAAGTTCAGAGCAACAAGATGCATTCGAAAATTTAAAACAATCATTAGTAAGTGCAGAAGTTCTACAATCAAAATGCAGAAACAAACATAGTAGTTGATACGAGTCTGTATGGACTAACTGTATTAACTCAAAAACTTGCTACGATTTTTTTTTATCCCTTTACTGACATCTTTAAAAACCACAAGGGTGGAATCTCAAATATCAAATTTTCACACAACACTTTTTTGTCATCATTTTTACTTATCTGCAACTGTTAAGCAATGCTTCACATAATTTGCAGTATTCAAACTGTTACATGCCAGTACCGTGCCAAATTATTACGTGCGATTCGATTGGTCAAATATGTTGATGGTCAGGATTGTAAAGAATGTATTGATTGCGTAATTGGCAGACACGAACATGACGAAGGACGTTATATCAGGGACTGGAAATGACCACAATATTTTGATTTTGGAGTCTCCTGGTACAGGTAAAATCCACCTAGTAAAAAAAATAGCGGAAGAAAATTTGGGAAAATGTCCAACTTACGGACACGACAGGAATCACTATTGAATGGAATTACCATCCATAAATTTTAGGCCTTAAAGATGGTCGTTACTCATCAGATGAATTGTCTGCAAGAATTCAAAATGACATTACATATGGAACTGTAAAAAAACAATATTATGACAATTGATAGCATAATCGTTGATGAAGTATCCATGTTATCGTGGAAATGTTTCAAGAAATAGAACATGCCTGGTTTTTAGAATTGTCAGTCGAGGGATGAAACAAAATCGTAACAAGCCCCTGTGAGTAAAACACTATAGCTAACACCCGTGAAAAGAAGATATTCGCAAACAGAGTGTGAACCTTTAGGTATGTATGGGTGAATTAACCGATTTCATATTTACTTATATGACATGGAGTTTTAAATTTATTTATTTTAAAGTTTAATATATTAAATTCCTTTCATAAATTTCATATGGCAAGTCCGCAAATTATAGAATTTGTCGGTTTTGTCAAAGTCATATTTAGTGGGTTTGCATTTCTGTCATTTTGTCCAAGAGCGAATTTGGTGCATCCAAACCAGTTTCAGTTTCGAAACAGTTTGTCAAACTATCCATTTGTTGCATAAAACCGGTTCGAAACCATAACCGGATTTTTCATTTGTTTTCAACAAACTGAAACTGGTTTCCGAAATTGACCAAACTGCCTCGTGCTGCAGTTTTAGCGGTTTGTTTTCCAGACAAGATTGCGGAAGGGAACGCATTAGATGAGAATGAAAATATTAACTTCGACGGATTGCAGTGTGATCAATGTGAAATCCAATTTCCCACATTGTAACAATACACAAAACACGAATGTGCTATAAAGGATGGTTGTCACGGATGGTCGATGAAGGGCTACTTACAAGAAATACACAGTTTAAGGGTGTAGGCCTGGGTAACCCCCAAATTTTCCCATCATTCATTTTTTTTATTTATTTGCACCATGGAATAGTTATGTCTAAATACATTTTCTGACAAAGTTTCAAGAAATTTCACCGTGCCGTTTTCTCCATAGCACATCCTAAATATAGCAATGTTGGGGGTATTCCCGACGCCAGGTGGTAATACTAGTTTCGGAAGTTTCTAATCGATATACGCATTTATTTCTGGTTGAAAGGGAATATTTTGACTTTAATACACTTGACAGTGTTATTGTTCAATAAATATGAAATATCTAGCATATATGAATATCCTGTATGGAGATAATCACGTGCAAACTGGAAATTGGGGTCCTGAGGTACCACCCTGGTATTAAAAATGTTATTGAAAAAAATCATGTCATTTAATTTCCACCAAAAAATGTCACAGTAAAGAAAATATATATAGACATCATTGAACCAAATTTTACAAACTTTTACCGTCGGATTTTTTAAATATTTAAATTTATATTTTTCATGGCACCCAGAAAAAAAAAGTTACCACACACCCATCTTTTGCTAGTTTCTTTGTTTGTGAGATAAAAATTAACTAGTTACCAATAACAAAAAACTTTTGAATTCTTATAATTGATACAGTGGATGTCCAAATTACCAAATGACTGCATTTGTCTTTTTTATTTTTGGGTCGGCTGGGGAGGGGTGGTTTGAGGGTGACTATACTTGATTAATTCATTAAAAAAACACACACACAGACATCCACCCAGGTGTATTGTTAAATTCCTTTAAATTCTGTCCTCCAGTTGTATTCGTTTGATTCTGAGTATTCTTTATTTGTCTTAGGAGAAGGAGACGGCGGTATAAGAGAGGATCAGATAATATTACAATTTTTTTCCCCAAACATAGCTTTCTATTTTTTACTACCGTATAATTTGCTCTATAGTTTCATAATATCTAAGATTCTGATGAATATATTTATTTTTTGTTTTTTTTTACAAACCCTTGAATTTCAATAGAAAGAGGTTGTCACACAAATTGTGTTACATTTCTGGCATTTTTTACAACATATTTCGATGAACATTTTTTCTGGAAAGAGATATTTCAATGATATTTTGTGGGCATATAATAATAACACACTGCCTGACACTGGCATAAGCAGCAATAATATATTAAAATACAAGGAGCACAACTATGGAAAGGTAAAAGGAGTCATATTTTTTAACTGGCCAAATCCAATGTAAACCATCTTTATCACCAAGAAGCTTGGAATTGAGGTGGAATTTGCAAACGCACAGATGATCATATATTTGAGAAGACTGAAAATAGAGTTATCTCCCATACCCCAGGTCTACACCTTTAAACAAAAAAATAAACAATTTAATATTTAATAATATATACACAAAAAATTAATCAGTCCACTATAGAACTAAAGAATGTTACTTTCATTTATAAAGTTACTATCGTCGTGTTACTTCTAGTGTTATACAGTTACTGTGTTGTTACTTCAACTTGTTATAATCCACCATATCACAAATAGGCTTATGGTACAGTTCCACATATCCACCACTAGGTATTACAATGTATCGGTGATAAGCTTGGATTCCATCTAACTGCTACCTACATGTACTATTACATCTCACTACATGACTGACGAGTAATGTTGTCTCCAACACTGGTGGGACCCCAGAAAGCCAGTGTCATGCTCCCTCCGTGCAAAACTACACACACTTAAAACCACACCTGTTCTTATCAAGTGACAACCGTTAACTGACGACACAACAGGTTTCGGTACAAAATGAAAGTTTGTCACAGTTCAGTGATTGAGGTATTGTAAAGGGTATTTATTGAGGCATTGTAAAGGGTATCTGTACAGTTTACAGGTAGACCAATATATCAGTAAACATATAATAAATAAAAATAAATATGTCAAAAATGGGTTTTGACAACTCCTCCCTTCTCAAGAAAGTACGTAGTACTTCAAATGTATTTATGCTCATTTATAGATACAAATAAACGTATATACAATCAGACGATATAGCAAAAAAAAAAAAACACTACAACAAAGAAATAACGTGCAAGAAACAGTAGAACCATCATCATACAAACATTCAGTGAAATTTGACCGGACAGTACCCGATCCCTTACCAAAAGTCCACACAAATAAAGCATACCGACTTAAGGAAGCGAACCGAACTATACATTACCCATACATATATATGGTACAATTCACGAAATACCAAGTACAAGACAAGATGAACTGTGAGCTAATGCTCACCCATGATACCCCCGCTCTCCGGCAAACAGGAAGTAGGAAGCTGACAGGTTAAAAAACGGTTCCCACGATATGGCATACCTATATGAAGCTTGTGACCAAATATCAGATTTCTGCCGTCAATAATTACTGAGAAAAATGCGACGAAAAATATATTGGACGGACAGAGGTAAAACAGTATACCTCCTCCCCATTCGGGGAGCGGGGGTATAATTAAGGTTCTTTATTCAAATTTGAATAAATCAGGTCATACATCTATATTTCTGTAAAAATCATAAACAAACCTGCCCACAACATCACGATCTCATTCCAACTGAATAACTAACAAATCTTCACTATAGTCTACTTAAATAATCTGCACCGACATTGGACTTACCACTAACAGCCGTCATGTCGAATTTATACGGTTGTAATGCTAGCGACCATCTCATGAGTCTAGCATTTGTAACTCCCTACGTCAGAGGTTTATGATCAGTCTCTAATATAAATTTATTACCATAGAGATACCTCCGAAATTTAGTAATAGCCCATACAATGGCTAAACATTCTTTTTCTATTGTAGCATATGCAGATTCACTTGATTTAAGCTTTCTACTAGCATATGCCACTGGCATTTTAATACCATTTTCTTGCATTAACACAGCACCAATACCTCTGTCCGAAGCATCAGTTGCTAAAACAAAAGTTCTGGACATATCAGGAAGTTTCAGTATTGAGAATTTTATCAGAGCATTCCTTAACGATTGAAATGAATTTTCATGTACAGTGTCCCAACGAACAACATTTGGCTCACCTTTCTTTGTAAGATCGGTAAAGGGTAAAGCTATTATAGAGAAGTTAGGAATACATTTCCTATAAAATCCAACTAACCCTAGGAATGATCTTACCTGTTTTTTATTCAATGGGCGCGGTGCTTCCTGAATTGCTTTAACTTTACTAGGATGGGGTTTAAGTTTATCATCTCCTACATAATGACCTAGACATTCTACACTTTCATAAGCTATCGCACATTTACTGGGTTTAGCAGTAAGGTTTGCATGCCGCAAGCGCATAAAAAGATCATACAAAATTTCCAGATGCTGATCAAACGTCATTGTAAAAATAATAATGTCGTCAATGAAATTATCAACATTTTCTATATCAACCAGCAGTTTGCGCATTAGTCTGGAGAATGATGCGGAAGCTGTGACCAAACCAAACGGCATCATGCGAAATTGATACAAACCAAGTGGAGTTTGAAATGCGGTCAACGGATTAGCAGATTAGCTGCCAATATCCTTTAGATAAATCGATACGAGATATGTACTTATGTGCAGCTAATTTAGAGAACATATCTTCCGAATTGGGCATAGGTTCTGCGTCGAGAACCGTATACTTATTTAAACTTCTAAAGTCTATACAAAACCTATTGGTCTTGTCCTTTTTCTTGACTATAACGATCGGTGATGAGTACGGACTCTCAGATCGCTCAATAATGCCCACGTCTATCATTTTTCTTACCTCATCAATTACTGTTTCTTTCATAGAAAAAGGAATAGGATAAGGTTTCAATCTAATTGGTGTATCTGTGGTAATTTTAATGTCATGTTGAAGTAAATGAGTGGAACCAGGTTTATCAGACAGTACATCTGTAAATTCATTTAATAAATGTTTTACCTGCTGTTGTTGTTCATCAGACAACATTGGATTAATATCTACCTGTTCCGGATTTTCTGATGAAATTGTAACTGGCAGTTCCTCTAACTCACCTTTGGCATCATCACACTCCTCTTCAAGATCAATTGCCGCTGTATTGACTACAGGTAAAGTATTGTGTCCATTATCCAGTGACTCGGGATTAATACGATCCATATATCTTTTTAGTAAATTTGCATGATAAGTTTTGATTTTACCATTCACCTCAACTCTATAGTCAGCATTACCAATTTTTCCTACTATAGGAAATGGACCTTTCCACTGCATTAGCAATTTATTTTTGTCAGTGGGCAAAAGAACTAAGACTTTGTCACCTACCTTTAAATTCCTGACCTTAGCTGTTCTATCATACAATACTTTGTACTTTGATGAAGCTGATTTAAGATTTTTCTTAGCCAATTTACATGTTGATTCTAGTTTGTCCCTCAGGTCAATAACAAACTGATAGGAAATATCTGATCCAGAGATAAAATCCACCTTAGTCCACAATTCTTTTAATATGGTCATAGGACCACGAACTGATCTACCATACACTAACTCAAAGGGAGAAAATGTAAGACTCTCTTGAGGTATTTCTCTATAAGCAAACAGTAGAGGATTCATATACCTATCCCAATCTTTGGGTCTCTCAGCACACATACGTTTCAACATCAGTTTTAGATTTCCATTAAAACGTTCAACTAAGCCATTGCAAATAGGATGGTATACAGTTGTAGTTAATTGTTTCATAGAAATTAACCGGCTTACCTCCATCATTAATTGAGATGTGAATTGACTGCCCATATCTGTAAGCATTTCTTGAGGTACACCTACTCTGCAAAATATATCAACTAAAGTCTCTGCTACCCTTTCGGTTTCAATACCTGATAATGCTACAGCAT
Source organism: Gigantidas platifrons (assembly GCA_002080005.1). NCBI lineage: Eukaryota > Metazoa > Mollusca > Bivalvia > Mytilida > Modiolidae > Gigantidas > Gigantidas platifrons. The sequence goes on along the minus strand of MJUT01006067.1, from coordinate 213,808 downwards.
CAGGGTATCTGGTAACATAATCCACCAGCGTAAGAATATATATGTTACCTCTATCCGTAACAGGATAAAGTGGACCAACCAAATCCACTGCCACTCTTTTAAATGGCTCGTCAATTAAAGGCATCTTCTGTAAGGGTACTTTACTTACCTTACCCTTAAGTACGGTACGTTGGCAAATGTCACAAGATTGACAAAATCTTTTAACATCCGAAGTTATACCAGGCCAATATAATGGTGTAAGAACTCTATCTAATGTACGTCTAATACCCATGTGACCCGACATGGTTGACTCGTGTGCTAATTTAATAACAGTTTGTCTCAACGGTTGGGGTACCACTAATTGAACATAAACCTGTTCCGTTTCGAGAGAAGTATCCACAAATTTCCTGTATATCAAACCTCCTTTCTTAAACCAATCAACCCTACCATTTGTTGGACGCACTATTGTATTACCTTCAACTACAAACTTCCTTATCTTTTCAAGAGAAGGATCTTCACCTTGAGCTTTAATAACATCACTGGGTGTTACATCATTAGTAACAATGTCTTGTACTTGAGTTTTACATAAGGCTTACTTTTCATACGAGCTTGTTGACGAGTTTCAACAGTACATACTGGCTGCCATTTTGGATCTGGATTGCCCGGATCTCTTACATTGTAAACATTACCAAGAATTAGATCGTAAACTGGTGAATCCATACACCAAGCCTCAAACTCACCCTTTAAATAAGGAGTGTCAATACTTATCAGTGCTACTGGAGCATCGATTCTCGTTCCATCAGCTAGAAAACAAGACTGAGTCTTCCCTTTTAAATCAACATCGTCTATCATACTTCTTTTTATCACTATACCACTACATCCAGTATCCCTTAAAACACTAACCAGGTTTCCGACATACCCAGACGAGACTGGCATAGACACAGTAGACAATATTTGACAATGTAGTTTCTGTACAACTACTAGGAAATGAATTAATTATAGATTCAGTAGACATTATGCATGCCCCACATACCTGCGTATTAGTCTGAATGCCCCTTTTCCAACTTACTCTGATTATACTTTTGCCTTTGTCTTGGATTTGTATTAGTAACAACACTATTTACCTTATTTGTTTTAGAAAAACAATTATTAGCAATATGGCCATGTCTACCGCATTTATAACACCGTCTATCACCCGTACTTACAGAGTGATTACGATCTGTAAATTTGTCTACCTGATCTTTCTTTTGAAAGTTACCTGTAAATCTCTGATTACTATTACTAGACTTAGAACTGGTAGAAATGTTTTGAACAGGCTTACCCTTGTTAATAAGATTGGAAGCACAAGTATATCTCGCTCCCCTATACTGATCAGCTAACAAAGCCATTTTATCTAATGAGTCGGTTATTCTTTCTTTTAAAAACAGCGACAAATCTTTAGAACACACATGGATAAATTGGTCACGTACCATGAGATCATACAAACTATCATATGTCTTGTCAATTTTTGACATTTCTAACCACCGCTGAAAATAACTATCTAAACGCACAAAATATTGTGCGAACGTCTCGCCTACCATAGGTCTACATGATCGAAAACGTTTTTTAAACCCGTCTTTTATTGAAGTGCCAAGTGGCCTGAACGAATATATGGGAAAACTGTAATTTTGTGATAATTAAAAGGATACTCCCGATAATAATCGGACGTTGAAATGTTTATTTTTTGTTGTTGATTTCGTGTGATCATTGCACATGGTTGTGAACTAAAAAACGTGGTCAGCAACAGGAAAATGGGTTGATATATTTTAAATTAATGTCAATAGTGCGAACATTTATATATTGAATGACAGCCAGCACTTGTGTGTTGAGATTGCAGTAAAATCGCAATCTTTACATATTGATTTTTATTTTTGAACTTCCAGAAAAATTCCAGTTGTGTCATTTATTAATTGCCAATAGCAGAAAAGTGTGAGCATATTGGGAAGGGGGTTACAATTGATTGGGATTTGGGAAATGAATGACAAAATTGCTCAGTTGCAACCAAAAGTGAAAATAAATTTCTGTGGATTTCAATTCAAATATCAAGCGAAGGGTTAATGGATTTTTAAGACAGGACGGTGTTGTAGCTCTAGGAGGTATGTGTTTGGATAGGACAGAGCCGAAGGGAACCTGGAGTTACCAGGAATCAGTGTTCAAAGACCTGTTGACTCTAGTGACACCCGAAAAACCTCTGATACTTCATGTCAGGGGCCAGGATGTTCACAATGGTCACGGTGACACTTATTCAAGGTGTTTGACTATCTTACGGGAGTGTCTCCCGCAAAACGACCAGCCAATACATCTTCATTGTTTTGGTGGATTCAAGGATCAAGTCCGTCAATGGCGCGACGATTTCCCAAACACCCACTTTGGGTTTGCAGGAAACGTAAAACATTTCACGAAGGGAGACAGAAAGAGGATCTCCAAGAGGTCCCCGACCATCGGATCCTTGTCGAGACCGACTCGCCATACATGCAGGTAGATTCCGCAGTGGTTTGTCAGATGCCTCAGTATATAGGGGATGTTGCTGCTCCGCTGGCTGACATTAGAGGGCAAACTACCGACAAACGCCTGAAGTCGTGCAATCGCAGCTTCAGAAAGTTGTACTTGTAAATACATTGTATGTGTTTCTATGATGGTTTATGACGTTACTTAATTGTTAGGATATTGTTATAACTATGTTTTACAGTTAGATCCATCACTATGAAAGGAATTCGAGTGTGACTACTTAATTGTTAGGATATTGTTATAACTATGTTCTACAGTTAGATCCATCACTATGAAAGGAATTCGAGTGTGACTTTTATAAATGTGCATTTTTTTTTAGACTGCGTTTGGTTCAATGTATTATTCTCCCTTTTTTCGGAACGGGGGGGGGGAGTGCGGTATATGCGTATATGTACTTAGGTTGTCCTTATTGTATTGTACTGGTTTACTCAATAATGTGTATGTCTTGGTACGGTAACGTTAGTGAGAGAGAGCCAGTTGTGTGTATGGCCCGAGAGACCGATGTGACCCTGTGTAACTGTTGTACAACTTGTTGTTAATTGTAAGTGTATTTGTGCGTTAATAATAAATCATATATGTTAATGTGTTTACTGGTAATCAATAGATTCACCATACAATTTTCTTCCATGATGAAACAATGAAATAATCCTTCAGAAATATCACAGAGATGATACATTGGTTGTGTTTTATCTGTAAAATGTAGTTCTCTTGATAATAACATAATATGCTGATTATCAAATCTTTTGAAAACCCTAACGTGCTTTACCTATAAATGCTGCACGTATCACAAGGGTAAACATTTACAAAACTAATACTTTATTGTCTTTTACTAACATAATTGCACATTTTGTTAAAGATTGTTCTGTTTAAAGTCAATCCCTGTGATATGTATGTAACTATATTAAGTTCATATTGACTTTATCTGATAAAAAAAACTAATTTAAATGAGACAGCTATTTTTTATGGTAAACATTTTAATAGATTAACCCTATGTTAATCACCATTTTAATAGATTAACCCTATGTTAATCACCAAGGGGTTAAACAGGGCGGAATATTGTCTGCCGGGTTCTACAAAGCATACAACAATGACATATTAAACACCTTAGAAAGAAGTGATATGGGATTTAAAATAGGAGCTAGTTATGTGGGGTGTCCAACTTGTGCAGATGATATAATGCTATGCGCTAAATCTGAACAGGAAGCACAAACACAACTGTATATTATAGAGCAATGTACATCAGATGACAGAGTGAAAATTAACAGTAAGAAAACAGAAATCATTCGCATAAATGACAACAACGCTAAAAATAAACCACTAACGCTCTTCAGCGAAACTATAAATGAAAAAACATCCTTAAAGCACTTGGGTATAGAACGAAAGAAGAACAACAGACCGGATATAGAAAAAAGAATCTCTATAGCAAGAGGCACTATGTATTCACTCATAAGAGCAGGTCTCCACGGAATCAATCCACTGATAGCTTGGAAATTATGGCGAACGTTCGTTGTGCCAAGAATGTTATATGGAATTGAAACACAACAACAGATATGTACAAACTCGAGCAATTTCAGAAAAAGACCCTTAAACAGTTTTTAGGCTTGCCACAACAAACAGCTGATCCAGCAATCTACATCTTGCTAGCAGCAGTGTATCGAGCAAATTGTACATAAGGCTATTATTGGATTGTTTCTAAGGATATTAAAAGACCCGGATTCAGTCGAGTACCAACTGGCCATGCGACAATTAGCAGTCAAAGACTGTGACTCAAATAGTTGGTTTATAACAGTGAATGAAATTCTACTTTCATATGAATTGCCATCTTTTTTATTAAGTCCTAAGAAAAATTGGAAACCTATAACTCATACAAAAATTGACAACTTCTGGAAAAACAAGTGGTCAGAAGATGCAAAAACAAAGTCAACGTTGAGTTATATGGAAACAGATACATGGAAATATAAACAACCAAATTTGTGTTGGAGCAGTGTCAGAGACAACAAACAAGACGTCAAAAAAGGAGTAATAAAATAACGAGTTTTGACAGGAACATACAAAACCCAGCATGTCATCAGCCGGTATGACAAATCTAGCACATTGTCGATATGTCAATTATGCCAAAAGGACACGGAGGATTATACACACTTTCTCCTTAAATGCGATACACTATCGACAATAAGATATAATCACCTGGTAAGATTGGCTTTGCATCTTGAGAAGTTACAAGTAAACACAGATTTCCTAGTCAATTCTGAAAAGGACTTGCTTCAACTGATAATTGACTGCAGTGCAAGTAATCTGATTGATTCGCAATACCGGAAAGATGTAGACACGATCTGCAGAGATCTGATTTATGCTCTGCATGTGAAAAGAGCAGAACTGCTTTTAGAGTAAAAGGTTGCTGTCGGTCATGTTTATATATATATTTTATATATTATATATTTTATACAAATGAAACTCTCAGACCAGTGAAAAACGTTATTTTTAAATGTTAAGATACCGTTTTATAATGATTTTTATCTTTTTAATAAATCTAGGACTTTTAAGATTTTATATGTTTAATCCATGCCAGTTCAACCATGTACAGTGTAAATACACGTTATAGTTTATTTTACCTTTTAAACCAAATC
>MJUT01006067.1:163627-181681 GCA_002080005.1 Gigantidas platifrons | reverse complement strand
CACCTGGTCGGTGAACATAACATCTGTTTAGCCATAAGTCCATAACGTTATTATCCATCCAGCCTTTTTCATTGTTGTGCACTATAATACCAGATGGCAGTTTTCCTTTTAAATATCATCATAGGTGGCAACTTTCTACCGCTGGCTGTACAGTGAAACTGGATTTTTCGTCACCAGTTGTACGGCTGGTTATGCTACTGGTGCCTTTTTGCTCAACTGTACGGTTCATTGGGATATCAAATGTGAGTGGTACCTCGTCCATATTGATGATGTTGTCGTTACGAATCTTGTGTTCGGCAATCTGCTTTTGTACAAAGGTACGGAATGACTGTAATTTATCGACATGGTTTGCCGGTAGTTGTTGAGCCAATGTAGTTCTCTGGCGGATGGCTAAGTTTTTGCGTTTCATAAAACGGTAACACCATGATGGATTGCCTTTGAAGTTATCCATGTTGTTGGACTTCGCTATTTCAATGGCTTTCATGCGCAACTGAACTGTGTTCAACCCTCGACAGGCAGCCCTCTGCTCAAGAACGGATTTTTCTAGTTGGTCCTCTAGTGCCGGCCAGTGTGGTGCGTGCACCCGGAATGCCTTTCTGGATTTCTTTGTCATATGAAGGGTCTCTTTCTGCTTACGCCAACCTCTGATTACTTTTTCACTGACCCCATATTTACGTTGTGCAGCCATATTACCACCATTTTCTTCTGCATAAATTGCAACTTCTAGCTTAAATACTGCTGTATACGACCGACGTGACTGTGTTGGAGGCATTTTTACTTTGATGTCAATTGTACAAAATCCACCCTTTTTAAAGTCACGGGAAGGATTGAAAAAAAAATAACTATCAAAACAAACTTTATTACAACTATAACAATTGGTATAAATTAGCGGGCTTTGCTCTCATTGGGTTAATTAGGAAAAATACTAAAATACTCTTGATTGGATACCTTTGTTATCTAGTGATAAATATGATTGGTCTTTCATTTGCAGGTGTTACAAATCGACCAGAAATATTTACAAATTGTTAATTAATAAAACAACTCTTGATTGGACATCTGTGTGTTCTAATAATAAATTTGATTGGCCTTTTGTTTTCTAAAATTACTGGTAGACAATGAGATCATAACAAATCAACAAGATACATTTTTTATATTATATATTTTATTAAATAATACAATATTATAACTGATTTTAGCTAACACACTGAATATTGATTTTTCCGGATGTTGAACATGTTTTTTCCGGAATTGCAACCCAGTTAGTATACTTTTATTTACAAAAAATAACATCAAGAACATCGATGTAATACGAGTCTTGTGTAATTCAGAAATAAACCTACAACAAAATAGAGGTTACTGTAAACAAAATCCTAATTTTTGTCAAGATTTTTTTTTAAGGATTCCAGATTATTTTAATTTAATCCTTGTATAGGTCGATGTGGACGATAGGTCGAAGCCAGCGTGTTGAGGAAAAAAAATATCGACCTATAGTCCGTAAAATACGGGTACTCCAAGATTTTGGTGTTACATCTCGTGTATTTCCAGGATTTGCCCCAGTTCTTGTTTTAGTAACTCTCTCAGAATACTGAAGGTATTCTGTTGAATACTGAAGGTATTCTGTTCCTGTGTTGGTGGTGCACAGTTTTACGTCTCCCCATTTCATGTTGACGTGTTCTGTCACAGTGCGCATTCCGAAGTGGACTGTATTTTGAAACCATAACATTCTTAATAATGCATCTGGATTATGCATCCCCATCTGCCCTGTGGTGTACAATTTATCCACCTCGTCATCTGTGAGTGGTTGGGCTTTATTTGGTTTGTTACCCTTTCCCATTGTTTTTAAATCCATGGTTTGTGCAGTGAGAACTCGGCGTGCTTGGTCGAAAGCATCTCCTTTCTTTATAGAATTTCCATAATTATTTGATCTTAGATGACGATCAATGCTTGCAACAATTCCTTTCACTGTGTTTGGCTCATACTCAGATCCATCCCTTTGGCGTACATTTATAATAAATTTGCATATTATGGTATTAAGTTCATTATCTGGGATCTGACATATATCTCTATTATCTTTTAAGACCTCCAACATGAATGCATTCAAAATTTTCATATCTGATTTTGTTTTTCTATTTGTGTTAGAATTTACTTGCTCTTCACAGTATTTGTCAATGTCTACATCATCATTTCTAACATTTTGATATCTGATATTAGTTTGGTTTAATGAACAATTTTCTTTATCATTATCATTGGTTGAGCTTGGGATAATGGCAGCTTGGAGACACTCAGTTTCTGGATCTTGGGCATTTTGTAGCTCCTCCTGTAAAACTTGGGCAATCAAGAAATCATCATGTGTTTGGGACTGGCATGGTGGTGCAAGAACTGGGGAGTGTTGAATTGAATTTATGGCAGTGCTTGATGCATAAAAATCTTTGAACGGCGACTCATGAATATTAGACTCTTCTACAATGTCAAAACGATATGTGGCCTCGGTTACAATTTAGCCCGTTTGTAGCCTGATTTCATAGAGGGGGAAACCAAAATTTAAAATGTTGCCAATTATAACCCCCTTCGTCCCGTCGCATAGACGTACACGGTCCCCTTTTCTTATTTCCTCATCCATAGCTAGAACAGAAGTAAATTTATTTTTGCAGACGACGTCGCGAAAAACGGAAGTAAACAAACCGTTGCTACTTGAAAAAAAGTAGTCCGGTGTGACCGTTTCTATGCTAGGATGACCTTAGCGATCAGCCAATGAAAATCGGTCTGAAAAAATATCTAATTGTAGAATAGGCCAACCAAAATAACATATTTGTAATATCACTAATTCATATCACACTCCACGGAATAAGATATGAGAAATAAAAATTCACACAAGAACTAGATAACAAGCAACCACCATAAGAGAAGCATGCATATCAAATTAACCAATGCTTAAGCTGTAAATAATAGCTTAAGGATGCGATATGATATATATTTTTCGTAGTGTTGGAAAAAAAGGTGGAGATATTCTGTCCCTGAGTACCTGTGGCCAGATATTCTCTTCTCTTACTATGTAAAAAAAAAATATTTCTTTTATTTATATATTTCACAATGTATCTATTGATATTTTGTATAATTTCTTTTTTTCTTCTTCTTTTGAGTAGTAAGACGAATAAATAAATGGGTACTGATAGAAATAATTAACACTCACAGACATAAGGAAAAACTAATGCATTATGTTCCTTGTTGCATGCCAGCACATCATGGTTAGAAAGTGTTTGTTTTATTAATTAGCTAAAGAAATAAATGCAAAAATTGTATAAAAATGTTAATGTTCAACTACCTTTTCTTATCAGAGACATATGAGTGGGTGGCAAGGGGCACATGCCCCCCTTTTTTTTGCAAAATTTTAAAAAGCTGGATTTTTAGTATAGAAGCATGCATTCAAATGATATTTTTTTAACATCATTTCATTTTTTGCTTATCAGTTTTGAAAACTACCACTTTTTCTGGTCAACCCCCAAAACTAGTTCCCCACTTTCTGGTCCACTCCTACTCATCTGCTAATTCAATGCATGTCTAGTCACCATCCAAAAAATATTTCCGAGATAAAAAGGGTCATAGGGAGTTAAAACTGACCAACATCTAAAATATTTTTTTTTATTATTTTAATACTTTTTTGTATGCAGTTTGTTTTTTGTATTTTGTTTTTTTTAAGCAGTTTGATTCCTTTGAAAAAGTCTTCTCTTAAGTGTTTCAACAAATTTGTTGTAATTTATCATTTCAAATATACGGGGAGCAAGTGGTCAACGCCCAAAATTATGTATTTTATTTCGAGTCTGATATTGCTATGGGGTTTCCCTTCAGACCTACATGTAGTTCTTACGATTCTGAGATAAAAAAAAAAGTGAGCTAAAAAGGACCAGAAAAGAAAGTGAACAAATGTGGCAAACTTGGATTAACAGCATGTACGGGATCTCCTCTAGTTATTGTACGTGTACTATAGATGCGTATTAAACAATATTGATGACATCTTTGCGTGTCAGTTGTGACCCAAATACGATTTCAATGCTATCCTTTACTTGTTGCAACGTAAAAAATGACGTGATAAAAAAAATATTAACATGACGATGAATGGTGGCCAGATTCGTTTTTATTTGTAAACGCATCTGTTGTAGAACTCTTAAGAATATTGTGGTACAAATAATCTTGGATAATTAGACAGGAATTGTGTTTGGATTTCTTTTAAGCTGGTAAGTCATATAACGAAATGTCAATAATCTAGAGTTCGACAGTGAAATGCAGTTGGGCGTGACATAAAATGTCCATACGTTAAAAAATGATTAGAGTTGTCTTGGAGTCATTCACAGTGGTAAAAAATGAACAATTGTTGTCCTTAATGATAGTCCATGTTAACTTAAAGTCCTTTCAGTACGCCCGTGTTGTATTAATCAAAGTTTTGATCGATCCGAGTAAATATTAGACCACCCACGTAGAATAAAACAAAACAAAAACACACCAAGGCAAATTTTTCTACATCGGCTGTAAATGGTCCAAAAAATAAATTTGATATCTTCTGAAAATATTATAGTTCAAAATTAAGTCAAAGGATGAGTTGCGATAAGGCAGTTTTTCGTCCAACGTGGAATTAAATAAAATATGCCCAAATATTAAGGCATATACCTCTACTTTATTATAATGTATTAAAAAGTTCAAACCACGCATGCGCAGGCCGTGTGGCCTTCTTTCATTTTGATTGTGTGTACAATGCTGTTTACAATGGGTGCAACAATACAATGTTTTAGCAATCTGCCAAACAATATAGAAATGTTGTTATACTGTTACATATCGATAATAGGGTGAATATTATATATAAAATATTGATTAGCGCGATAATTTGGACAACTAAAAGCCGATATCGCTGTCATCTGAATTTCAATCAACATCACATGCATTCAGGAAGTGTCGTGAATGATCCGTCGATAATGTTATTGTGTCTGCAATGTGGCGTTGGTGTCCAAGATACCAAGGAACTGCAGCTACATGAGCACAGCAACCAATGGTTCTGGCAATTGAATTTTATATTGCACTAGATCGATTTTTTAAAATTGGGATAAACAGACAATATATACCTAACTGAATTTAGTACTGTGTTGACTAATATTTTACCTATTTTGTTCCAGTATTGTTATAAATGCTGTTATAGTGACAACCGGAACCTTTGAACCGTAATGAAAGCAAGAGGTTTGGCGCCGTAAAATCTGATTCAATCCACCATTTTTTTTTAGAAATGCCTGTACCAAGTCAGGGCCATTGCGGTTTTCCCAGTTTTCCGGTTGTTGACGTGATTTTGTTTATTGATTTATGAGTTTTTACTTTCCTTTTAGAAGATTGCTCGGTGTTCGGTAATTTGTTATTGCCCTTATATACCGATGACGTCACGATTTTTGTCGTAACGTTGACTACTGCATGCTTTCATGTTGCTATTCGCGGGGAATATTAGGTTGTTGTATGGGTTGCTATGTATAGAAAACAGTGGAGTTGAAAAAAACCCATTAAATCTGCTACATTTTGGCACATTTCCAAGAGTAGATAACTGTGTATAGCCATTATAAGTTTATCACAAGAGTAAGGTGGTGCAGTAATAATTTTATTCCGTAAAGTATGTACATACATACATAGGCATGCATAATGTACAAATTCTATATTAAAGTAATTACGTATTTTATCCACAAAATATACCATTTTTTCTCATTTTCAATATGCCTTGTACGTGGATCCATATAGATTTTTTGCATGTATACTACCTATGAAATAATTGATTTATGATATAATTATTAAGCGTGTTCCGAATGCAAGGCATAGTGAAAATTCAGTCAGAACAATGCCTTTGCAGGACATTTTCCCATAGGCGCAATGCTAATCACATAGAGTAGGGGGGGGGTCAAAAACCAGTTTTTTTCTCAATCACAAGCCAGAGTACCAAATTATTATTATATATTCTGAAGACTAAAATGAATAGGCTTTAGAAATATGATAATGCCGCACAGTTTACTGGAGAAAAAAATTCAGTCTCCTATTGGGCCAACTTGGCATCTTATTGCAACCCATTAAAACCTGCGATTTTTCTCATTTTTGAATATGCCTTGCACGCGGAACCAGATAGATATTTTGCATGTACCCTTCTCATTAAGTACATGACGTATTGTATTAATGTCAAGCTGGTTCCGCGTGCAAGGCATAGTAAAAAAGTAAGCTAAAAGGGGTCAGTTGATTACATTTTACCATAGGCCTAATGGTAATGCTGACCAATAGTGGTGTAAAAAGCCAACATATTTCTGAGTAGTACATCAATATTATATAAAAACTTTTCGTGTTTCAAAAACTTATAACATAGATCTTTCGAACAATAGTAATAAAGATATGGTTCTGTAAAATATAATTTTACACCCTCTCCTTGGGCCGATTTAGGACTTTATCGCAACACATCCTTTATTCTATGATCATCTTTTACTAGAAAGTTTTTTTTTATCTGGAGACTGGACACGCTTGAAAAAAAGTCTCGATTTACGGAATTGCCACAGTTGCAAATGAAATAGATGTCGTTTTGACTTGGGAATGAACATACACGATTTTATTTAACAAAAACAAAACAAAGTAGCTATTATTTAAATCTTTTTCATGAAAGTAATTTACTTTCGTATCTGCTGGCTTACACATCCGGGTTTAAATGTCAGCGCCCCAACATTTAAGTCTCGCGATCAGTATATTCGCGAGACCGACGCGAGAAATAGAGCATCAGTATGTGGTCTACCGTAATGAGGACTCCGTCCTCTAATATGAGTAGGCATGGCCTATAGAGAGGACGTTAGTATTTGAAATTAAGTGATACTAAAAATACCTTTATATACCTAATATGTTTATCATTAAACTAAACACTGTCATGTGGAATCTAGAGTACCCTTTACACTGTGTTAGTTATTATTTAATATGGGAGCGAATATCGCTAGGCAAACAGGGGTTAGGATTCACTACGAAGTTATGCGAGCGCAAATGCCGCGAGAAATCGTACTAAAACTGTGCGTGCCATGGGTGAGGGTCTATTCTTAACAGTTAATTCTATACTATGAAAGAGGAATGTCGCTAGGCAAAGAGGAAGGTCGATTGACGTCACTGAGAAGTTTGAAAATACCATATATCGATAGATAAATGAAAAAGCTCAAAGTTATGAAGTTACAAAGTTACAAGATAGTAACGCCACCTAGCGGGATACAATATAATGACAATTCACGACAATCATATTGCCAGTTTTATTTTATGCAAATTTGACATAGTATTGCCAAATAGATATATTATTTTAATTTATTGAATAGATACAACATTTTATTTTTTTAAACAAAACAAAGTTGCTGTGATTATTATTTTTTATGACAGTAGATACTTTCTTATCTAAGCTGGCTTACACATCCGGGTTTAAATGGCGCCCCAACATTTACGTCTCGAGATTAGTATAGACGCCAGAAATAGAGCATCAGTATGTGGGTCTACCGGGGTGGTCTACAGTAATGAGGACTAACGTCCTCTAACAATATGTAACAATATTGACGTTCATCGTTTGATTACCAACATTATGGAAAACAAAAAGAGTTTGAAGATACCAAAGGGGAAAGCAGAATCCGTAAATCGACAGACAACACAATAGTCAAACGAAAAAGGACAAACAACGATCTACAAAACATACCATATCCAACTATAGCAGACATCACGTGACCTGTACGAGATCTACTATGATATGGACGTCAATACATGTAATTGCATACAAATTAATGGGGATGGAATTCACTAATTACCTTAAAAAAATGCATTTTAAATGTTATATCAGTACAATATTATGATCAGAGACATTATTTTATATGTTTCTGATATGAACGGGTTATCGAAAGCTAGATCATAATTACAGAGTAATCGAACCTGATTATGACTGGTATTATAGGTACCAGTCGAGAAGTCATTACAGAGTTATCGAACCTAATTATGACCGTAATAGTTGCATATGACTTAAAACTAAAGATCAAGTAACACGAAACACACTATAAACCGGGGGTGAACACAGGAGCCCCGGAAGGGTATGCAGTTCCTGCTCCATGTGTTTTTTTAATTTTATTTTAAGCAGATAATCAGTTTCATTCTCTCCTCGAGGAAAACTCGGATGTAAACTCTACAACGAACTACTCGGTCATTCTCATTTAACTTGTGCTTTGGGATGTTGGGGGAATAGTAGTCTCTTCATAACATGTGAGTAGGTTTTGTGTCTACAAAATTCTCGATCAAGTCTTGAATACTTTTGAAGTTATGCACATCCAAAATATGTGTCTTATTATTCAATTAGTAACCTTAAATTCCTCCATAACGAATCAATGACTAGAAAGAGACTGATGATCAAAAACAATGTAAATAAGGATTATAAACATAGAAATTCCCATAATAAACAGCTGCAAAGTTTGGCATCAGAACTGATATGAATTACTAGTATGTTGGTAATTCAAATACTACAATTAATATATAAACGACGAAAACTGTAAAAGAAATAAATTTTGTAAAGTTAAAGAGATGCCTTAATACCATCAATAACAGCAATTTACTTTTAGTTGTATTATTTTAGATACTGCTTCACAATTTTATACATATGCCAATTCGTCATTATTTAAAATAACTCAGACTTTGTTTCGTTACGGAGGAATCAGTAGTTAAGTCCTCAAAAAAAGTGAGATATTTAACTTTTACTGAAGATAAAACTTTTAGAAACATTGTACAAACACACACAAAAAGACATATTCATTGAACATTCATCAACAGTTATTGTAATATATTGTATGCTGAAATGTTACGGAGGAATCGTTATGCTGCAAATTTCCGTCTATTTTGGTTATTGTCTCTGGATTTAAAGAGTAAGAGCAAACATTCTTCCCAACTGGCACGGGTTCATCAATTTAGCAAATCGTGTGCACTCCGTAAAGCTACATAATGTCTGGTCTTCCTTTGCGAGATTTTTTGGTCTTCTTGTTCTTTTTTCTGTACTTGAAGTTCTTGTCTTTGTGAAAATCCCGATTGGATTGTCCAAGTTTCTTTCTCTTAGGAAACTTTCCCCCGAGCTTAAATCAAAGATCCTTTGATTCCTTGGCATTTTTCATATCTTTATGCAGGTCTTCTCCAAATAACAGATTTGTAACAACCGGATGGTCAGAGTTACATAAGTCTCTATACTCTGTTGATAGAGCTCTGCGCATGCTATCTCTTCTCTTCAGAGAAAGTTCATAATTCACATGCCCCAACAATCCACCGGCGACTGATATTTGTCTTATCAACGTGGGAACATCAACAGAATTGGTTGTAACTAGGTCATTTAAACACACTGCCAGTGCCGATCCAGCTGCAACACATGTTTTCTATACATTAACCATCCTAATATCGATGGATTTTGTGTACCGATCTAGGGTTTTCCACACAGGAACATTAACACGAGGCGTCATGAGGTTCTCACAATTAGAAGGAGCTGGATATTTTTTAATGTTTCCCTTCAAAATGCCAATGTCCATTCTTTGAGCCCATCTCTTATTCACGTTTTTTTTTGCTACTTGGTTTTCTACCTCAGGGTCTTTATCGTTTATTTCAAATTCCTTTTCGATTTCTGCCATCAACTCTGACTTGCTACAGTAACCTTTTGGTGCCTCGGCAGACGGTTTCTCTTTAACACTTGATTTGTTCACCAATTGTTCTGTCTGATTCAGACTCTATCAGAACTACTAATTACACCGTCATCATCACTGCTGTTTTCCTCTGATTCAGAGTTACTTGGACCTCTTTTGCTTTGAGGTAGACGGTTCCCTAGAGTGAGAGTGTTTCGCCTCCTTCTCTTTTCCCTAGCACCTTTAAACGCAGTCTCTTTATCTTGGACAATTTGAGCCCAAGCTTGAGACATTGACTGGGCCATTTTCATAATATTGTCCTGCATATTACTGAATTCATTTTGCTGCGTATCAACGTGCTGGGTTTTCTCAGCAGAATGGTCATCTGCAAAAAGACGGTCTTCGTCTTCCATTGCAATGTGTGTGTCACACAAATAATTAAAGCTAGCCCCACTACAGTGTCTGTAGCCAAAACAGACTAAAATGATTTAGTTGTCTGCAGAAATAAAGTGTAAATAAATAAAATGGTAAACACTTAAATCTCCAAGTAAAAACTAATCCGATCAGGTCAAACGCAGAAACACAACGGATCACACGCAGCCGCACACATCTCACTTAGTTTCGTAGTGAAATATTATGATGAGATATAATCTCCATCTTCTGTGCCGACCTCAATTATCTTTCCTGTGTACCAACTTCCCTGATATGTAGCAGCTACTCAATCATTAACGTTATACTGATTATGCGGTCTTCGTTTTTTTTTCGCATAATGCAGTATCATCTAAAATATCTTGAACCTTCCAATCCTTGCATCTATCGTCACCTCCAAATTATCTATCAGAAAAACACTTGTTGCAGAAGCCAGACATCTTCCTCGTTGTAACAGTAGAATTGTTTATCCCAAAAACAGCATGAATTGTCATTGTTCCTTTGACTACGACTAACGGTGTTCGCTTTATTTCATCATCTGCATGTGCCATTGCTTCTGCTCCAACACTATTTAAATTAAAATTTTTCATTCTCTCATGTAGAGCTCAAATAAAAATGGGTGCATTAAGCTTTAAAATAAATATACAGTTGGACCTGTGATATGATTTGATAATATTTCAAATGTGCTTTCTGTATTTGTCACTTAATAGTCCATGTATAATGATTTAACTGAAACAGAAAAACGTTTCATCACAAGTTTGTAAAGTGAGTTTAAGTTCATTTGATCATTTTGGATATATCTGCTGAAGATGTAGAGTTCTGAGAACGTATTGAAAGGAATGCATCATCAGTTGTTCCTTTAATGCATAAACGAATGTACAGAATTTGTTTAACCCTTCTCCAGTAAAATATGTACTTCCATCACATGTTATGCTAAAATATTTAGCAGTATCAAGCTTGTGAACGACATCTTCCTGGGTTACATTAGCAATGCTCTTAATAAAAGAGGCTGCGGTAATGTCATTCAAATAGTAGATCCCAACATCAAGCCCTTTCATTTTGTCCACCTTGCACAACAATGAGGAATCTCTGAAACATTTGTGGTGCATAGCTACAGCATGACCATTCCTAACCTTGATAACAAGACGATGATACTCGAATTTCATTAATTGTTCACAACACTCTTCTGCTTCTGATTTTTTGTTTCCGCTTTTTTGTTTAAATTTAGCTGAATGGTAAACATGGGACTTGTTGCTTTCATGTTTTCTGACTGCATCTAATTTGAAGTTGTCAGTTCTTCGATATACGGATTCTGATTACCCCTTTGGTATCTTCAAACTCTTCATAAATGTACAGTCAGTGACATCATTTTCCTTGCACCATAGATACCCCAATTTGTTCGTTTCCTTGTCATGAAAGAACCAGGGACTATCCTTCATCCAGCTTGTCATCATCCTTTTTTGTTCACGCCGCCATCTGGTATCATCAGATTATACTGCCGATCTCTTTGGCGTCGACAGCTTTTTACCTGGGTGAGCACCTTCAGTAAATTTTATGGAAAAAGCCATAACCGATGTTTGTCGTGGTTTAAATAATTATTCAATGTGAAATAGGATTTCTATATCAACAAAATAAAAATCACATGTGTCATCAAACGTTTCAAGGACTAAGTAAATCTTTCGAAACCTCTAATTATATCAAAGGAAGTGTCTTCGAATGTAGTGAACAATAGTTTCAAAATAATATAAGATAAAATAAATGTATTCAATGTCTACAGCTGAGGTTGAATATTTGTCCAAACTTCATTTTCATTTTTTATTGTATCAGCTACTACTAGTATATTTCTTGACTCAAATTCTTTAATTTTTTCTAGTTTGGATTTTACCAAATTGAGTGTTGTTAATTAACACACTATCTTGATGAAAAGAGTTATTGTAACAAATGTCTATTGAGCCTTTTAAATGCTCTGCCAATCCATGATCAAAACTATTTTCTTCAGTCTTGTTTATAATACAATGGGCACCGTTTGCATCATTTTCATAAGAATTAAGCATGTGGTTCACATTGTCATATGTTTCGTCAGACATTATTATTGACTACGCTTCCTGGTGACACATAGTGATGCATTTTTAATGTTGGTTTCTCATGTTTTTTTTTTGTTTTTTTTTCATTTTTCATATTTGTCTGTAAAATTAAGAGATGAAAATACTTCAATGCCAGAGGGAGTTTTGTGTGTTCTTCTCTTGAATACGTTAACAACTGACAACATCTACAAAACAAAACAGGGGAATATGGAAACAAGCAATGCAAAAATTAGAAAAATCAAACAGAAACATGGTACTTATTAATGAAAGGAAGAAACGTTTAGAAAAGAAATACAAGGAAAAGAGAATTGAGATTGGCATTAACATCTATTGTTATTTTGTAAACATGCATGTACAGCACGAAAAATATGCTTGTTTTTATCTACTGAAAGTTCCGTATTTCCATCTCTAATGATATTCAAGTCTATTTCTCCAAATATCTGCCTCAAACTGTAGGTTTTATAGCTCCACACCATACCCATACGGGTATTATAAAAGTAGTTAATTTATTAATTAGACCTAGAGCATCATGGGTTGACAATTTAATAGCTATGCGAGTTTCCAGAACATAGAGATGTTTATGATGGCAAATTAAAGCTACAGTTTCGTTTCCTTTCTCGAAAGGGTGTAATTGTTTATTTCTATTTTTAAACAGCAACTTCACAAAACTTTCAACGGCAGAAACAAAAATACTTACTCAGACAAAAAATACACAAGCCAGGCGAACAAATGGTTTTGGTTTTGTTACAAGTCCGATACCGAATTTACTGTCCTCGGGAATCGAACCTCCTGTTGATTTCGAAGACTGTTGCTGCATAGCGCCTATATTTGGCGGTGATTTTATTTTAGCGCTATTGGTGGATTTGTCTAAGAGCGCAAATTATAAACACCGTCAATATTTCATAAGTTAAGAGTACTGTTAGTTGTCATTTATCATCATAATTTCTCAGTGATACTTGTTAAGAACATGAAAGGTATACAAAAATATCGTTCTGTAGCTGTTCGGAATTTTCACGTTAACGGTATTGAAATCGGCAATAAACAGATAATTGTTTTATAGTTCATGTAACATTGATGAAACAATGACATGTATCGGCATTTATTTGTTTAATTTAAACAATCATCTGTTTTGATGTAAAAATAACATTAAAATCTAAACAAAGGCGCATTAATTAGAAGAGTTTGAAGATACCAAAGGGGTAATCATAATCCGTAATATCGACCCAGCTCGCCATCTACTTTACACGAGGGTGTGGAAGTTTTCATGTGTCGCAAAAGTTTACAAAATTGTAGATGTACTTACTCAATAATTTGGCAATTTTGTCGAATAAGTCTAATTGACCCAAAATAGATCAATCATGCGTTCTTCCTAGTTTTAAAACTTCATACTTGGCCTTAATACCCTTCTCTGCATTTCTGAAATATATTACTATTGGATTAATTTTCAGCATGCACTTAATCCAAAACGTGGATTTCCGGGTATTGATTCCTCACTAAATGCACATGCTCACGAAACATTTCCAACAGTTCTGTTTGAAACTCTTCTGTCTACAGACTTGCCTTCACTAAATTGACTTTCTATTTACCATTTCCAATATCTACACGTTTCCATTGTAGTAAACGACACCGGTAAAATCTGTTCTGGACGACATAAATATAAAATGTTGATCTGTTGATTTTTACCAAGGAATTCTCTAGAGACAAATTTTCATAAAGGTTGTCAATATAATCATTCAATCTCTTCTTCCGGGGTGAACTCAGATGATCCGGAAGGGTTAGCAGAAAACAAAACACGTTTTATCCTAATAAATACCACGTTCAAAAGGAGAAAATAAAATTACTGCAGTCATTACGCAAAGCATGGCATGGCAGACCCCAAGCTAACTGGGCCAGTAAATCATGAAAATTCACAAGCCCAAATTTTATTTTGCTGACCCGAAAAAAAGTTATTTTTCAGATTTGGGCTGGGCTTCTATTTGTTATTATTTTATTATGCTGTCTTCATCTTTATATTATACAAATCATTTTTCAAACACAATTTAAAATTTAATCTATCATTCTCTCATGTAGGACTCCAATAAATAGCCAATGTGATCCTCTGAAAATTCATTATCCTCGTCATCATAGTCATCATCATCAAAACATTTACTGTAAATGTTAACCATTGACGCATTCAGCTGTAAAATAAATAAACAGTTGGACCTGTGATATTGTTGGGCTCGGGGTCCAGGTGGTAGCCCTTGGACTGGCAACTAAAATGTCACTGGTAGCGTGGCAAGACTAAATCTGTTGGTTACACAGAATAACCATTGGTAGCATGGCATGTAAGACACTGGTTTTGTCTATGTATATGTTAGAGAGCAATATAATAAATAATGAGGAAGATTGTTTTCCTTTCAATAACAGATTTAATAAATATNCCCCCCCCAAATGCAATAGCGGGCGGGTGTAAACATTATAGTAAAATTCTACGGACGTAGTAAAATATCTGAGTCAAGTCAATAGGTCAGGTCAGGTAAATATTATAAATATACAGGGATGTGTACAGGTACTATATGATAGTAGAAACCTGGTTGCGGTTTTGATAGATTGCGCTGGTAACGCACTGGTTTAAAATAGTCAGGGTTCAAAAGTAATCCTATTTCCTGGTTTCAGGTCGCAGTCTTAGCGTAGCAGACGATTCTGAGGTTTTTATTCTCCTGAGTAACCACAAGATGATTTGCTTGGATGGAGTGCCTCATCCATGGTAACGGGACCCCAGCATGCGCAGAACTCTGTATAGCTGGGAACCGGAAGTAAATACAAAATATGGCGGCTTCCAGTAAAATATCTATTGACGATATAATAAAGAGGGACAG
The DNA here is from genome assembly GCA_002080005.1 of Gigantidas platifrons. Lineage (NCBI taxonomy): Eukaryota > Metazoa > Mollusca > Bivalvia > Mytilida > Modiolidae > Gigantidas > Gigantidas platifrons. The sequence goes on along the minus strand of MJUT01006067.1, from coordinate 166,645 downwards.
GGCCTTAACAGAACTTAACCTTACATAAAGAATGCCCTAGCTACAATAAATATTTCCTATGTAAAAGTGCAAACATGGTAAGAAAAGGGGACAAGACATGGAACGGGTGAAATAAGGTTGGGAACTGACGACGGGGAAAACAATGAGGACGAACTAGAACCTAGCATGCCCATAAATACAATGATAACAATAAATACATACAATATACATATAATATCGAAAAATGTTCATTCATACATCGGTCATAAATATAACATGTTACTCAAATCACCACGGACACGAACAAATAACAAGATCAAAGTGTTTGAGTAACAAAAGTGAAAAATGCAAATGAAATATCTAGCGTACAAGCCTATCAATCATACCTTAACCTCATCGTTATCCCTAATTGTAACAATATTATACAATTAATGAGGTGGATACAAGGATTTATTAACCCAAGAATATTATATTTACCGAGGCCCCTTATGGCCGAGGTAAGTATATTATTCTTGTGTTAATAAATCCTGGTATCAACCGAATTGAAAGTCATTAATTGTTTTATTATATGACACATTTTATATGTTTCTTTCACCCTTAAAATAAGCTTTGATCACGCCATTTTCTTTTGTTTACCTTGTTGGAATGTTATATTCACCTGGCGTGACGTCACACCAGGTGATTATAACATTCCAACAAGGTAAACAAAACCACGAGGTGATTATAATGTTTTATAAAGATCGTTACTAGGGACGTTAGCCAATCAGAAAAAGACATTATCTGAAGTCATATAATAAGATTTGATAATATTGCAAATGTGATTTCTGTATTTGTCACTTAAAAGAGTCCATGTATTATGATGTAAATACATTTCTGGAAGTTGGGATTTTTCAATCTTTAAATACTACAAATATTTGATATAACTAGAACAGAAAAACGTTTCATCACAAGTTTGTAAAGTGAATTTAAGCTGCTTTAATCATTTTGGATATATCTGCTGAAGATGTTCTGAGAACGTATTGAAAGGAAGACATCATCAGTTTTTCCTTTAATGCATACATGTATGTACAGAGTTTCTAACTCTTCTCCAGTATCACATGTTATTCTAGAATATTTAGCAGTATCAAGTTTGTGAATGACATCTTATTGAGTTTCATTGACATTGCTCTTAACAAAAGAGGCTGCGGTTTTGTCATTCAAATATATGTCGTCAACATCAAGCCCTTTCATTTTGTCCAGCGTGCACAACAATATGTAGTCTCTGAAACTCTTGTGGTGCGTAGCTACAGCATAAGCATTTCTAAACTTGATAACAAGATGGTCATACTCGGATTTCATTAATTTTTCATAACACTGTTCTGCTTCTGATTTTTTTTCCGGATTTTTGGTTTAAATTTAGCCGAGTGGTAGACATGTAACTTGCTACTTTCATGTAGTCTGACTGCATATCAATTGAAGTTGTCAGTATCTTTCACGAATGTACAGTCAGTGACATCATTTTCCTTGCACCATAATAAAAAAAACTCAGTTCAAAATTTACGAGTCCTTTTCTTTTATTAACACCGCTATCTGGCATCATCAATTTCTGCTGCCGATCTCTTTGGCGTCGGTAGCTTTTTACCTGGGTGTGCACCTTCGGTAAATTGTATGGAAAGAGCCATAACCGATGTTTGTCCTGGTTTAAATAATTACTCAATGTCAAGTCATATGTTTATATCAACAAAAAACGCATGTGTAATCAAACGTTTCAAAGACCAAGTAAATATTTCGGAACCTCTCTATTGGAGGATGCAGGGCTTGCCTGTACAATGCAATAGCATATATAACCCGAATAATCCAGTGATTATATTACGCTTTGCTATATTTTCCTCGAGTAGAGATAGCGGATAGAGGGCGCTGAATTATTCGAGTTATAGCATATCCGTTTTTCCAAAGCATGGAGATATTTACGATGGCAAATGAAGACTAGTTTCATTTCCTTTCTCGAGAGGGCGTAATTGTTTATTTTCAGTTTAAGAAATAACTAAAATAGCAACTGCACAAAACTTTCAACGACTGAAACAAAAATAATACTTCTATAATTAACACTTCTCAGACAAAAAAATACACAAGTGATGGTGATGGGTAATAACAGTAGGGTTAACATAAAGGTTTCCTTACTGAATTTCTATTTGTTTGTCCAAACATCTTAAGCTAAGCATTTTAAAAACAAGCAAATAATTGAAATAACGAAATTCTACCTTTGTTGTTGTTGTTTTCTTGTTTTTATAAAAGAGGAAACTCTTAACATAAAATTGATATGTTTCAACTCAATAAGTGACTAGTCATACACTGTGCCTTCAAAAATAGAGCAAAACACACTACATATTTGCTCAGTAGAATTTTGACAAGTCCCTCAGCCTTTGCGTTATTGTGACTAAGACTTCACAGGTGAGCTTCATATATCTTGAAAGTTCTAAACAGTGCAACAAATCCTCTTTAAAGATGAGGGAGCCATCGTGTACCAGTCACCTTTGTTCGAAGAAGATCTTTAATTTCAACAGCCTCAATACTGTCCAGAAATTCCATTTTGTTTTATTTTGCTTGTTATAAAAGTATGAGAGGCCTATTAGCAAATTTGTCATTTTTTCATAGATTTTGTGCTTTTTTAAAACATCACGGAATGTAAGTTCTAGCCTATGAGCTTAACAATTCACATTAATCATCTCTGGGTAACAATGTAGCCACTCCTCCTTTATATTAAACATCGTTGGGTTTACATCTCTGGGTAACAATGTAGCCACTCCTCCTTTATATTAATCATCGCTGGGTTTACATCTCTGGGTAGCAATGTAGCCAATTCTCCTTTATATTAATCATCGCTGGGTTTACATCTCTGGGTGACAATGTAGCCAATCCTCCTTTATATTAATCATCGCTGGGTTTACATCTCTGAGTAACAATGTAGCCAATCCTCCTTTATATTAATCATCGCTGGGTTTACATCTCTGGGTAACAATGTAGCCAATCCTCCTTTATATTAATCATCTCTGGGTTTAC
>MJUT01006067.1:116004-137491 GCA_002080005.1 Gigantidas platifrons | reverse complement strand
TATATTTATTCGCATGATAATATCTCATCCTTCAAATAATTCATCATGTCAGAATAAATTATACCCCACTCGTAGAGAGGGGGCTATATTGCAATCAACTTGTCCGTCCGTCCATCGGTTCGTCCATCCGTCCGTTCACACTTTCGTAACAGATATCTCAGCTTCTACTGGAAGAAATGATTTTATATTTGATCTATGGCATTGACATGGTGACTTGTACCGTGTCTCCCCTTTCCAGGTTTACCGCACATCTACTTCCTGTTTACTGTGCGACTTACAAATGAACGAGTGGGGGTATTCTTAGCACGACGTAGTGTGCAACATCTTGTTGTAATTTTCATGAACTTCATCAGTCAAAACTAACTATATCACAAAATTTAGAATAATATACTTTTTCATCATGATGTTACTTTCAATGATGAAGTAATCTAAAGAAAATAAGTTCTCAGGCGACACATGTCTTCCCTGGAAGACTTACCACTAAGTTTACATGTACCCAGGTACATGTAGTTGATTTTATTTTTTATTTACATGTAGATGTCTACTACTAGATGATTTTGTTTATTATTTCAGTTGGTAATGCTGAGTTGGTGTATGTGTGGGGAGACACAGGACGATCATTCATGCAGACCTTACATTTTTGTTTTGCATTTGGAGGAATCATGTCGCCATTAGCAACTGCACCATTTCTTGCCCCAAGGAGAGAACCAAGATATATCTATTCTGTCTCAAATGAAACTAGCCTTATACCAGTAGTAAATAACAGTTTGTCTCATTTAAACCCCAGTGAAAATCTTGTCAGTAACAGTGTTCCATACACAGACATTGACTACTCCAATGGGCTTCCATACAATAATGAACTTACCTATAGATCTGGGCTGTCTAATGTTTCTTTATTTGTGAATGAAACGTTGCAAAAAACGGCAATTGAAGTTGAATGGATTCGACCACAACACTCAATGATTTACGTGGCCTATTTTATATCTTCTTGTTTAGCATTATCGGCAGCATTGCCATTCTTAATAACATACTGCCGATCAAAAAATATAAACTTATCGCCGTGCCTTCAAAAACCAGCAAATAAAACAGAGAGAGAAATGACTTTCACGTCAAAGGTCATGATGCTTTTCAACTTGTGTTTTTTAATCGGTACGTACAGTGCAATTGAGGATACGTTTGCTGGATTTCTTACAACATTTTGCGTTGAACAAATGGATTGGACTAAAACTCAAGGATCGTTCGCTACTTCTATATATTGGGCTTCCTTCGGCTGTGGCCGATTTATTGGTATTATTCTTGTTAAGTTTTGCAGTCCAGTTAGAATGATAACTATGTACTGTACTTTGTTAATTCTATCGTTTGTTGGATTATTTTTTACGTCGTATGCCATGTATGATGGTGGCGTTTGGATTTGTGCATCGTTAGCTGGATTTGCCATGTCAATTATTTTTCCAACCATATTCAGTTGGACTGAAGCAGAAGTGTTAAGAGTTACAGGTAGAATTGCCTCCCTTTTCCTGATCGGATCTTCAAGTGGTACGATGGTCAATCCAATCATTTTAGGATTTTTGATGGATGAGTTAACTCCAATGTGGTTCTGTTATTTATTGTTAGGAGAAAGTGTCCTGTTATTTGTGTTATTCATAGCAGCATTATTTTTGTCGAAACATATCAAGAATTCTCAGTATACTGCCTACCGTGACGTTGTCATAGAAATTAAATCTGACGAGGAAGACCAAGAAGATGAAGATCAATTAAGTCTGTTAGAACCAGAAAATGTTCCCGAATACACACAAAAGAATGACCTAGAAAACCTTAAAAGAAGTAACGGTACACTGGATGACATAGCATTCGCAGATGATGAAATAAAGAAAAAAAGTATAGAACAACTAAATAACAACAATTTATCAAACTGATTTATTTCATTCTTTTATACATATAAACTCGGAGATCCTTACAACTAGTGTAGATGATTCCTGGACTCGCCATATTCGGACAGTTGGGACTTGCCAGAGTTTTCAAATTTTTTATTCTTACAATGGTGGCACTAACCAAGATTTTAAAAAAAATGTCTTCGGGACTCATCGAATTAAATTGCTATAGATATCCCTGTAATATGTATTACGTGTTATTATCATCTTGTTTTTTATAGTTCACCTGACCATAGCTATAGGCTTAGTGAGCTTTTAGTATCACTTCTTGTCTGTCATTCACTTTTTTCATATTTTAATCTTCGACTTCAAATCTGCTCAATGAAATGGAACCAAATGTGCAGAGATGATTTTTTTTTTGGAAGAGGAGCTTTCAATTTGTATGGACAAAAGTTGAACCTCTCTGGCTGGGGGCAAGTAGAGGTATAAAAGTTAGAAATTCAGTAGATTTTCTTAAAAGGTTAGCGATGCACCCTCAAGTGAGCCTCAAGTTTTTCCGATACATTTTGGTCTTTTATATGTTGGAAGCTAAGCATTTGTGTTTTTTTAGTATGCGATTTTTTACAATTTTATTTTCAGAACAAATTTTGAATTGATTAGTGATATTAAAAGATGTTTAAAGATTAAGGAAAATTTTTACAATAATTTATCATTAGTTTTTTTTTTTTAAATTTAATGTGTTATGATATTTTTATTTTAAATTTTATGTATTTTTTTCATTGTTAGTCAACATGTTTGTATATGGTTATTTGGTGTTGGTGAAATTATTTTTATAAATTTATATCACAATAATAGACTATTAGCACATTCCTGATTTGATTCTAAAATTTAATGTTTTATGTGTTTTTTGGAGTTATTTCCCTTACAACTCAAGTGGCTGTGATCGTATGGTAGTTGGATTTACACCTGCTTATGCAATCAGTGCCTACAACCACTAAAGTTGTGAGTTCAAACCCTGTTCACGGTGAGGTGTACTCGATACAACATTGTGTGATAGAGTTTGTCAGTGACTTGCGACAGGTCAGTGGTTTTCTACGGGTACTCCGATTTCCTCCACCAATAAAACTGACTGTCACACGATATAACTGAAATATTGTTGAAAGTGGCATTAAACACTATAAACCAACCAACCAACCTATTTCCCTTACAGTAGAAACATAAAGGACAAAGAATTTGATTACAATTCTCATATGATTTGTAGGTATTCACTATTTGAACATTGTAGAAATCAGAGGATCTACATGTATAGCACAATAAAAATTCACAAGTCCTTATACAACATTCAAATTGTGTACAGATTATATTAAAATACATGTTATATTCACTGAAGTTCTCATGAAATGGGACCCATGTGCCAGCATTAAAGGGAAGTAACTCCTCTAAAAATTTATAAAAACATATAATTTTAGAATGAAGTCAGAAATGTGCAAATGGTCAATTGTAAAAGAAGCATTCTATTCTGACACCACTAGTCTTCTTTTGGTCTAGACAGTTCTCATTGACTAAAATTTCAGAAAACGTTCTATCATGAATACATTTGTACTGTCCTTTAATGAGACATCTACTTGTATTTTTGTGTGAAGAATTGAATGCAACAATGCAATTTTCTTGTAGTTTTGTTGGGAGTGTTAAAACATGTGACCAAAGTACATCTTGTATGAAAGGCAGTAAAAACTCACCGTATATAAAATGTACTTCTACAACCCTATTAAATACAGTTTACAACCCTATTAAATACAAGTTACAACCTTTTAAATACAATTTACAACCCTTTTAAATACAGTTTACAACCCTATTAAATACAATTTACACTTGAAATTATTATTATTTGTTTTAACATTGCTCATCTTCAACTTTTACTATTATGACTTAATTTTTAGTGTTCATGACATTTGAAAATAGTTCTTGGAAGTGGGTATGATGATTGGATTTTGTATGGCTGTGCTCTTCATTGACTGAAGAAGTTTAAATCTAAGGTCACATGTCGGCCTTTTGACCAATCACCATGGGGCTTTCTACATGAAATTACACTACAGTGAAATCTGTCTAAACCAAACCTGGAATAAACTGGAATCCTGTATAAACCATAGTTTAAATAAAGTCCCAACATAGGAAATCTTTGGATATTTACCTGTATAAACCTGTCTATTCCAAACAAAAAAGTTGGTCCCAAGGAGGTTTGATTTAGACGTGTCACTGAATACTTTATGAAAATGTAATTGTTTATTTATACTTTAAGACATATCATTATAATTTATAGATTTTTTGAGTAAAATGATGTTTACACATAGAAAATCAGCATTTATAGTTGTCATGGAGTTTTATCTTTTTATAATAATATTATGATATGATATATTTTTACAATTGGTTGTCATGGTTATGTTTATTATTAAATATAGCATGATGTCAGCTTTTACACTTTTTACAAGAAATTAACAAAAATGTCTTCCAGTTTTATGTATAAATGTGTAACTTTTAACATGGTACCACAAAATGTTTTTTTTATATCATTTTTTTTATTCTCTATATTATAGTGGTCTCGTTGGGGGTCTAAGTGTGACAAGAGATCTCCCAATTTTTCATAAGCATGACACGGTAAAGTCTAACAAATAATGTATGTGAAAACAGGAAAGATGTTAGTGTGAAATGACAAATAATTATGAAAATAGTTACTTGATTAATTGGGAAATCAAACTTTCTGTTACCCCAACTTCTATTGTTTGAGTTACGGATTACACTATCAATTCGACATTCCAAATTGTGTCACAGGTGGACTTTGCAATTTTCACTTTTCTGCAGATTAACGAGATGAATATTTTGTTCTGTTTTTGTTTTATCATTTTTTGTACCATATAGATTTTATATTCCGATTGTCCTTTTTTTTAAACATTCCTTCTTATACTTGATACCAAGTGTTTATTTAATGCCATTATCTCTTTTTCTCCACAATATACAATGTACATGTATATCCAATTCGGCATAAGCGGGAAACATGCAACTCATAAATTGTTAGGAATAACTCGGGAGACATAGAAAAAGCATGCAGGATTGGACACCCCTATTAAATATTCAAACTTGTTATCTTGAACTCGGGTAAGTTGTTTCTATTGAGAACATCGAAATGAAAATTGTGCCCATTCCTAGTGACTTTCAATTTAATTTATCCAAGATTTATAACTCAAATACAAAAATGTACTAGAATATTACAAAGTATAATCATTGCTCCCTTCAATTTATGTTTTGATATACAGTGATACCTGTTTAAACCAATCTTAGAAATAAAGCCCCAATGTAGGACATCTTTGTTAATTTATTCTGTGTAACGCCCGTCTATTCTGAACAATAAAAATTGGTCCCTAGGAGGTTCAGTTTAGACGGATGTCACTGTATATATATAATAAAAACTTTTAAACATACTTCCCAAGCATTTACACCAAGTAGTAACATTCCTGCAAGGAAATTTATTACAGAATCGTCTACATTAAGTGTTTCCCTAAATCCTTCCTACAAAATGGTGTTTGATATTAACCTTAAAGAGAGCTATACATATCTATCATAATTATATACCATTGGTTTAAATGGGAGAATGCATTTATTTGTATAGGAATGTTATTCTGTAAACTATTGATTATATAAAAAATAATAAGTTTATTTCTGTATATGGTATATTTTTATCTCTATTATTCATCATCAGTGTTCTAGTTAGGCCAAAAGGTGGCAAAAAGGGATTTTTTTGTTATTTGTGTGTGGAGCGTTTATTATTTAACCAATTTTGGTGATTTTTTTTCTGTATGTTCCTTATAAAATTCTCTTTATGTAGTATGCCAACATATTTTGTTTGGCTCCTATTGTTTTCTAGATATAAAGGGTCAAAACACAAAATTTTGATGTTTTTTAGGTCCGATTTTGATAGGGAGTTTTATTGTGTCATCTGCGTCACAAAATAATTTCTGTCACATTTTTCTCAGGAACCACACAGGCCAGCTTCTTGATATTTGGCACAGAGCATCAGTATGGAGAACTGTATCATGTAAGACAGTTTTGATCTGCCGCATGTCTACTTCCTGTTTGACGGAACTTAGAATATTTTTTATATAAAAAATTTGTCATAAAATGATTTCTGTCACATTTTTCTCAAGAACCACACAGGCCAGCTTCTTAATATTTGTCACAAAGCATCAGTATGGAGAACTGTATCGTGTAAGACAGTTTCGAATCTGCCACATGTCCACTTCCTGTTTGACGGAACTTAGAATATTTTTGATATCGAAAATAAGTTCGCAGGCGACACATGTCTTCCCTGGAAGACTTACCACTAAGTTTAAATTTCCTGCTTGCATTTTTCAAGCAGATTTAAATACCTGAAAGAAAATCCGTTTCAGAAAAATGTATAAAATTATCATGTTACTATTACTGTTTTTGACACAAATTAAGGGGACGACAAAGAGCAAGATTAAAATTTTAACCTTTTTTATTTTCCATCCAAATTTTTAATGCGTTTTTTTGTTGTTGAAAAATAGTCATCTTTATGGGTTATTGATCGGCCATTAAAAATATTTTTCTATTTTATTTCCCCAAAGGATCTGAAAGGGGACCAAATTTTGAAATTTCATTTACAGAATTATTATTTTTCGTTGAACTTTGATGTTTTTTTTTCTTCTTTTAATTAATTTTGTTGAGAGCTTCGTGTAGTGTATCGACAGATTTCCTCAGGTAAATGCATAGTTATGTTTTAGTCAAGTAATTAACTGATATGGATATGTATTACAGTTAAGTATATTTATGGATATGTATTACAGTTAAGTACATTTACGGATATATATTACAGTTAAGTACATTTATGGTTGTGTATTACAGTTAAGTACATTTATGGTTATGTAGTATTACAGTTAAGTACATTTATGGTTATGTATTACAGTTCAGTACATTTATGGATATGTATTACAGTTAAGTACATTTATGGATATGTATTACAGTTAAGTACATTTATGGTTATGTATTACAATTAAGTACATTTATGGTTATGTATTACAGTTAAGTACATTTATGGTTATGTATTACAGTTAAGTACATTTATGGTTGTGTATTACATTCAGGTAAATGATATGGTTGTGTATTAGTCAAGTAAATTTATGGTTCTGCATTTTTTATATAACTCAAACATCTGATACAACGATTAAACTTTTACATGTTACCATGGTAATAGTGTCTCAATATTCTGTGATTATAACTTACATTTATGGATCTGGTTTTCTATTATCAGCAATATAATGTTAATTTATCTTTTAATAAATTATATTTAATGCTATCAGAATTTTGTTTGATTTCTTGCCAATCTTATTTAGATAGCATAGGGGGGACTGTCGTGGTCATGATCATATGGTAGTTGGATTGACAACTACCTATGCAATCAGTGCCTATCACCACTAACGTTGTGAGTTCGAATCCCGCCAGGCGAGTATTCTCAATACAACATTATGTGATAAAGTTTGTCAGTGACTTACGACAGGTCGGTCGTTTTCTCTTGGTACTCTGGTTTCCTCCACCAATAAAATTGACTCCCACGATATAACTGAAATATTGTTGAAAGTGGCGTTAAACACCATAACCCTAACCCTTAAATAGTATAGGTTTTCTCCGTCAAACTTCATCAGTGGTGTAATAGTTAAGCATGCTCACCTCTAGTGTGTAGATCGTGGGTTTTCATCAGTGGTGTAATGGTTAAGCATGCTCACCTCTAGTGTGTAGATCGTGGGTTTTCATCAGTGGTGTAATGGTTAAGCATGCTCACCTCTAGTGTGTAGATCGTGGGTTTTCATCAGTGGTGTAATGGTTAAGCATGCTCACCTCTAGTGTGTAGATCGTGGGTTTTCTAAGCATGCTCACCTCTAGTGTGTAGATCGTGGGTTTTCATCAGTGGTGTAATGGTTAAGCATGCTCACCTCTAGTGTGTAGATCGTGGGTTTTCATCAGTGGTGTAATGGTTAAGCATGCTCACCTCTAGTGTGTAGATCGTGGGTTTCATCAGTGGTGTAATAGTTAAGCATACCCTAACCTCTAGTGTGTAGATCGTGGGTTTTCATCAGTGGTGTAATGGTTAAGCATGTTCACCTCTAGTGTGTAGATCGTGGGTTTTCATCAGTGGTGTAATGATTAAGCATGCTCACCTCTAGTGAGTAGATCGTGGGTTTTCATCAGTGGTGTAATGGTTAAGCATGCTCACCTCTAGTGTGTAGATCGTGGGTTCAAGCTCCGTTCAGGTCTAAACAAAGACTATGCAATTTGTATTCATTGCATTTACACAATCAAGCAGCATTAACGTATAAGACAACCCCATCGGTGGTGTAATGGTTAGCGTGCTTGATCGAGTGCGGGAGATCGTGGGTTTAAGCCCTGATCTGCTCAAACAAAAGACCATAAAATTGGTATGAGTTGCTTCTCCACTTAGCACACAACATTAAGGAGAAAGAGAAAAGACTGGTTGGCTCGTAATCAGGATAATGTGTCTGAGTGGGGCTACATGTCTATCAGCGGACTGTTGTTTCAGTGGTCTAGCACTATAAAAATTCAACTAAGTGTGTTGGTCTAGTACAAAGTGGACCTCATTATCATTTCATTGAAAATTAACTTGCACTCATTATGAGGGTGTGCCGGGGGTAGAATAGGCACCAGGTTTCTCCGTTTTAGAGGCAAAGAACCCAGTGTAACAGCTCATTATGAGCATTATGCTCATGCTGAGTGGTCCATAGGAGACCTGTTGCATTGGCAAAATTCTCCGTCCCTACCCATCATATTTCATTGTTTCGAGTCCAGTGGCGCTTAAATTATTCTCGTCCTGAATATAGCTGAAAAATTGCTCGCTGGACGTTAAACATCAATCAATCAATCAATCGTTATGATATAGCTGAAAATTGCTGAGTTGGCATTAAACAACAATCACTCACTTAACGAATAAGAACAAAGACAAGTTGGCTCGGAATCTAGATAATGTGTCGGAGTGGCAAGACGTGTCTGTTGTTTTGCATGAGCTAGCATAATAAAAATCCAACTAAGCTTGTTGGTCTAGAACAAAGCGGATATCAGATCATCATATCTTCGAAATGTAACTTGTTGTCACCACGATATAGCTGAAAAATTGCTCACTTGGCATTAAACAACAATCACTCACACACTCTTTGTCTGCCAATACTATCACAATTTTTTCTGTAATGTGTAGAGATGTTGACCTGATATTTTGTATAAAGTCAAGTTATTACAATTTACAGATCAAGCAACCATTTCACTAAAGGTCGTAAGTCGTAAATGTAGACGTAAGTGTACCAAGAGTTACGACCGTTTCACTAATAATTAGGATTAATGACTTACATGTATCTACTACTACTCTTAACTTTGCGATCACTTTGTCGTAAATCCCAATTGTTAGTGAAATGGTCATAACACTTAGTACACTTACGTCTACGTTTAAGACTTGCGACTTTTAGTGAAACGGTCGCCAAGTCTGCATTCTGTTCTGGTTTATTATTTTTTTTTAGCAATTACATGTATATCTATTGGACTTAGTGTCAAGAAAATTTAAAAGTAGAGATATTGTTCTAATTTTTGGATTTCATCAAATTATGACCGGTCAGAACTGGTAGAAAATAAGAGACGGCCATATTAGATGACAAAAAGTAACAATAGACGTGTAGCACCACATCTGGAACATTTTGAGAAAACATGTAATTTTGTGCACTGATGTCTGAGAAAAATTTCACAAACGACATACCACACACAAATGTTGTTCAGAAAAACTCATTCAAGCCTTCCACACGATCGAGCTAAAAACAAAACTATGTACAATAACACAATATATTTATTTTGGTCAACATAAATAAATAATCAATTTTATACGCAAAATATTACCTACAAGAGAAAAAGACAAAATATTACTTACAGAAAAAGAAGACAAAATGTTACTTACACAAAAAGAAGACAAATTGTTACTTACACGAAAAATAACCAAAATATTACTTACATGAAAAGAAGACAAACTATTACTTACACGAAAAGATGACAAAATATTACTTACACGAAAAGAAGACAAACTATTACTTACACGAAAAGAAGACAAAATATTACTTACACGAAAAGAAGACAAAATATTACTTACATGAAAAGAAGACAAAATATTACTTAAAGGAAAAGATGACAAAATATTACTTACAGGAAAAGATGACAAAAATTACTTACAGGAAAAGATGACAAAAATTACTTACAGAAAAAGAAGACAAAATATTACTTACAGGAAAAGATGACACAAATTACTTACAGGAAAAGATGACAAAATGTTACTTACACAAAAAGAAGACAAAATGTTACTTACACAAAAAGAAGACAAAATGTTACTCACACAAAAAGAAGACAAAATGTTACTTACACAAAAAGAAGACAAAATGTTACTTACACGAAAAATAACCAAAATATTACTTACATGAAAAGAAGACAAAATATTACACGAAAAGAAAACAAAATATTACTTACTGGAAAAGATGACAAAATATTACTTACACGAAAAGAAAACAAAATATTACTTACAGGAAAAGAAGGTAAAATATTGCTTACAGAAAAAGAAGACAAAATATTACTAACAGGAAAAGAAGACTAAATATTACTTACAAGAAAAGACGACAAAATATTACTAACAGGAAAAGAAGACTAAATATTACTTACAAGAAAAGACGACAAAATATTACTAATACAAGAGAAAAAGACAAAATATTACTTACATGAAAATAAGACAATGCACAGAAAGAGAAACAAAACAAAAAGACATAATATTGTTTAAACATTCATTGATCAATTTACTACATTGTAATCCAATAAACCATGTGCACATTCCTAACTTGATTCTAAAATTATACATTTTCATATGAGTTACTTCCCTTTAGTTCATACAAAAGGGTCCACTTTCATGTAAAGTTTTTGGAAAATTACAATTTTTTCCATTTTAATGTTGTAACAACTTGTAAATTTTCTATTTGCTATAAAACTATCCTCAGATTTGTTACAAATTTCAAAAATCTACAACTTAAAAAATTATACGCAATTCCTTTTCCTTTCCGTTTCTCTTGCATGGTACGTGTACCATTTTACCTGCTATAAGGGAGATAACTCCTATAAAAACCCTAAAAAAACGAATTTTAGAATCAAGTTAGGAATGTTCAAATAGTCAATCAATTCATTTTGTGCGTACTTGGGAGTCAAAACATAAATACAATCTCTCCCATACCTGTTAACCTCAGAGATTGTGTATGTGGGAGATCTCCCACATTCCAACTATTTAATGTGGGAGATTTTGCGTGCCGAACTTTTTAACACTAAAATTTTTAGATTAAAGCAAACAAAATTTACTGTGTCTCCTATACATTTGTTTATTTAGTTACATTTGGGTTGACCTCAAACTAAAATAAAAATACCAGTACAATGTAGTTACAATTCTCCAGTAAACATCATATATAATAAGAATTTATCTGTGACCACACCAATGAACAATTTAATTAATGACTTCTAATTAATATTATACAATTGATGACTTTCGATGAGGTGAATACAAGGATTTATCAACCCATGGAACATGATATTCACTGAGGTATCCGTGGTGAATATCATGTTCAATGGGTTGATCAATCCTTGTATTCACCGAAATTGAAAGTCATTAACTGTTTTATTATATGACAAATCAAATTTGAACTAGGAAGAACTGTTTTAGATACCTAAAACTTATGTCTCCCCTTAATGTGGCCATCTGTACAACAATAAGTTACACATTATGAGTTGAATGTTGTGAAAAAAATGTCATGAAAGCAAATATTTGCAAGTAGTGGACCAAAGTAATTACTATCATAGCAAACTGGGAGCAAGAACTTCTGCCTTGAGGTCACAGGTCAATGTCCCACGAAGGTCATTACGGTATCTGACACACCACTTTATGGTCAAGCACCCACATATCAAATATAATTGACCTATCTGGAAAGACAAAAAAGTTATGGTCTGGACAAGCTTCGCTGAGAAGAAGCAGAAGTGGAAGAAAAATCAGACTAAAACAATATGTCTCCCTTCTTTCGAAGGGGAGACATAATTAACACCAAACAGCCCCAACTTTGTTCCCCAGACATCCCTGTCTGCCCAATGTCTGCCATTGTTAATTTAATTGTGCACTGAAAGTGATTAGTAAGAACGCACATGATTAGTCGATGACAAAACTTAACCCTTTTTAAGATAATTGGGAAACACCATTTCTATTTTAAGGTGTCTGGAGGAGCTTTGGAATATTATGTTCACCTCTCGTGACTTTTTGTGCATTGAATATAATGTTTTATCAAAGAACGTTACTAGGGACTTCAGCCAATCAGAAAAGACATTATCTGAAGTCATATAATAAATAAATGGATGGAGATTTAATAAGATAATGCATGCTGTAAATATTGTGATTGTTCATCATCAGGACTAGATTGATTGATTTATTTTTTGTGTTTAACGCCACTTTCGGCAATAATTCAACTATATCATGGCGACCAGTTTTAGTGGTGGAAGAAGCCATAGTACCCGGAGAGAACCACCGACCATGGGCAAGTAACTGGTAAACTTTATCACATGCGGCTGTGAGTCGAGTGCACCCTTTTTTGTAATTTACAAAGACGAGCGCGAACCCAGGCCGTATTGGTGATAGACTTGCGTGAATTGTTAGGTAATCCAATTACCTAGCTCATTGAGCTACCTGGGCCCTACAACTACCTAACTCATTGAGCTACCTGGGCCCTACAACTACCTAACTCGTTGAGCTACCCGGGCCCTACAACTACCTAACTCATTGAGCTACCTGGGCCCTACAACTACCTAACTCATTGAGCTACCTGGGCCCTACAACTACCTAACTCATTGAGCTACCCAGGCCCTACAACTACCTAACTCATTGAGTTACCTGGGCCCTACAACTACCTAACTCATTGATCTACCTGGGCCCTACAACTACCTAACTCATTGAGCTACCTGGGCCCTACAACTACCTAACTCATTGAGCTACCTGGGCCCTACAACTACCCAACTCATTGAGCTACCTGGGCCCTACAACTACCTAACTCATTGAGCTACCTGGGCCCTTCATCAGGACTAGATATTAACATTACATCACTACAAGTAAAACTTTGCAAGTTGACAAACAAATCAACTAGTGAACAAACTGACATGACTAGACAACAAATTTAACACACAATGTATGTTAAATCATTATGATTATGTTAATGACTTAATTAAAACAGTGAAGTTTTATTGGATTAAGTTTGATGATAAAGTCCTTGCAAGTACATCAAAGATATGATTGTCCATTGAATTCTTCAACCAATACGATCAAGATCACAACAGGTCTTGTAACCAAAAGGTATTTACTATGAAGTGGAGTGAGTGATTATTGCTTAATGCCAAATGAACAGTTTTTCAGCCATATCATGGCAAGATCAAGTTACATTTAATGAATTTGGATGTGTACTACACCAACACGTTAATTTAGATTTTTATAGTGCTAGCTGACTGAAACAACAGTCCCCTGGTAGAGATGTCACTTCAGTTGGACAGATTATCATGATTCAGAGTAAACCAGTTTTTGCTCTTTTACCTCTTCATGCTGTGTGCTAATCAGATAATCAACAAATACCAATTTTATAATCTTTGATTTGATATGACGGGCTTGAACGTACGATCTACTACACTCGAAGCGAGCACACGAACAATTACACCACCGATGCAGTAATATGTAGTGGACAGTTTGTAATAAGCTGTCCGTTATCAAGACATGTAATTCATGTAATGTCTATAAGACCAAATCTTTAGGTAAATATTATGTTAAACCTAAAACAAATGTCTGAAATTACTGAGTAAACTGTCTAAATTATATCACTATGACCTCTTCTTCTAAAAACAACACTATATAACAAATTATAATGCTTTAAAATACATATAACAAAAACAATCATAGTTCACAAACATAAACAAACTCAACATCAGATCTAATCTACATGTATTTTACATAATTTACAGGTACACACATATTTAAACTGTCTTGGGTCTAGGACATATGCCCCCCTAGGATAAAATGAACAAAATGTGGAAAAATATGTTTTTATAATATTTATTTTCTGTATTGATTCTATGAGATATCTATTAATATCACAATCAATATAAAGCAAATGTAATAAGATTGAATGATTTTTTCACTATTGGGGACCTTTTGTCAGGGGGGGATTTGTCATGTACCCAACTGTCTCATCCTTAACACCTGTTTATTGAGGACACTCCATTTTGTTTCAAATGTTGTTTATAAACTGGTTTGACTATTTATAGTTAAAACTATATACTCTAAAAACAACACATTCTAACATGTATAAATAGCACTTGACATATTTTTTCTTCTATAAATATAAATTTCTATATTATAATAAATTTGACAATTCCCAATATAGATATATATATATATATGTGTGTGTAGGTTGAAAGATGGGATTTAGTGAAGATATATAAACTATATGAAATAAAATATATATAAACAGTTGAAGTTCGTTATCTTAGACTCGGATAAGTTATTTTCTTGGTTATGATCCATTTACAGCGAAGGTGTGTCTACATGGTCAAATGTCTTCTACAAATTCACTTAAAAGTATATTTGATGAGTTACCATGGAAACACTTTATCTGAACTCAAAATAATGAGATCTGACTAAATTCTTTTATATGATAATTATATTTGGTCAACAGCATGCTTTTTTATATTACCTGTAAGGTTAAAAATATATAATAAAAATAAATTCAAAGATATTTTCTTCTGAAGATTTAAAAAAAATTTACGAGAATTCTTTAACTGCTATTTTCTCCACTCTGGTAGTCTGTAATTAACCCATAGGGTTAGGGTTCTGGTGTTTAATGCCACTTTCCACAATATTTCAGTTATATCGTGGTGGTCAGTTTTATTGGAGGAGTAAACCAGAGTACACTGAGAAAACCACCGACCTGTCGAGAGTCACTGACGAAAACCACCGATCTGTCACAAGTCACTGACAAATTTTATCATATGATGTTGTGTCGAGTATACCTTGCCATGAACGGGGTTCGAACTCACAACTTTAGTGGTGATAGGCATTGATTGCACTGGTAGTTGTAAATCTAACTACCATACAATCACGACTACGACGGAACAAATTAACCAAGAAGAAATGAAGTTGACGGACAATAACACGATAGTTTGTACTAGAATTTAACATTGGAATGTATTCATTTAGTTAAACACATATTCAGCTAAATAATAAAACATTATACTTTAGTTTTCTTGTTCCCAAAGACTTTAAGATTATTTGACTTTAAGATTACTTGACGTTAAGATTATCTGACTTTAAGATTACTTGACTTTAAGATTATTTGACTTTAAGATTATCTGACTTTAAGATTATCTGACTTTAAGATTATTTGACTTTAAGATTATTTGACGTTAAGATTATCTGACTTTAAGATTACTTGACTTTAAGATTATTTGACTTTAAGATTATCTGACTTTAAGATTATCTGACTTTAAGATTATTTGACTTTAAGATTATTTGACTTTAAGATTATTTGGTTTTAAGATTATTTGACTTTAAGATTATTTAACTTTAAGATTATTTGACTTTAAGATTATTTGACTTTAAGATTATTAGACTTTAAGATTATTTGACTTTAAGATTATCTGACTTTAAAATTATTTGACTTTAAGATTATCTGACTTTAAGATTATTTGACTTTAAGATTATCTGACTTTAAGATTATTTGACTTTAAGATTATTTGACTTTAAGATTATCTGACTAAGATTATTTGACTTTAAGATTATCTGACTTTAAGATTATTTGACTTTAAGATTATTTGACTTTAAGCGTACCTGATGAAGTTTATTTCAGAAACGTGTCGTGCACACTAAATAAGACTTCAACATTTATTTTGGCACTGTTTCATTTACATCACATAGCTAATCCTTAACAAAGTTTGATAGAAGTCAGGACTTGAAAATAAACATCACAATGTGTAATTCTTAAGGTGATACCATACACTTCAGGTAACATTTGATGTGCTCGTTTAATTTTCTTAGTTTTTTGGCAGTGTGTTTGAATATATCCATTGTAATAAATATCAAAATGTTAACAAATTCCAACCAACAGACTCAGAGCTATAAATTCACTAGCCACATAGCAGCTTTTCTCTCTGTGGTTTTGATCACCAAGATGCTTGAAATCTGCATACAAACATCATATGATGAAAACGTTCAACTGATTTTAAAGAGTTATCTTAACTCCCTGTAGTGTATGGTACCCCCTTAAATAAAAATTCTAGATGATTTGTTGATTTTACTTAAAACAGAATAAATCTTATATTACAGTGACACCTGTCTCAACCGAACCCTGAATAAAACGAAATCCTGTATAAAATAAACTTTAGGTCCCAATGTAGGAAATCCTTGTTAATTTAACCTTTTGTAAACCAAACATTTGTCTATTCCGAACACAGAAGCTGGTCCCAAGGAGGTTCGGTTTATACAAGTTTCACAATAATTCTTTTTTAGAAAGATATCACAGACCTGGTTAAAAAATGTCAAAAAAGACAAGTATAAGGTATTACACATGATTAAGACTAAGAATCTTTACACATGATTAAGACTAAGAATCTTTACACATGATTAAGACTATAAGGTATTACACATGATTAAGACTAAGAATCTTTTATAGTATTTACAATTCTTTGTAAACTTTCATGTGATCCGTAAGCAACAATCCCTTCACTATTGCACCAATTCTTAATATCAAAATTCTCTGGCGTATCGTCCCTCCCATAAACAATTTGAATGTCAACAAATTTATTCAAAATAGGAAAATCTCTCTGGGCAAGATCACATAAACTCTTGTAACTAATTACACCTCCTCCCTGGGCCAATAGAATTGCATGAGGACCACAAGTATCCCATTTATATGTGGTATTTTTAGACAGTACGTAAGCATTTGCAAGACCCTGAATGACACAAAGAAGCTTGTATCCTGCTCCAGATGCATTATGGATGGTATAGTCTCTACTGAATTTATCATGTGTGTCGTCTGCATCACTGGCACTTGTTAGGAGAATTTGTGATGACACTTGCTCATGGATGGGTACATTTGCTATGGAGTGAACAGAATGTCCTTCTATATTAACACCCCATTGGTTAGATCCTGTCCACCTGAAAAAGAGATAAAAATCATTATAAACAATGAATTCTCCCTGAAGAAGAGATAAAAATCATAATAAAGAATGAATTCTCCCTGGAGAAGATATAAAAATCATTATAAAGAATGCATTCTCCCTCAAGAAGAGATAAAAATCAATATAAAGAATGAATTCTCCCTGGAGAAGAGATAAAAATCATTATAAACAATGAACTCTCCCTGGAGAAGAGATAAAAATCATGATAAACAATGAACATTCCTGACAAATAGACAAGCATGAATAATTTTTGTAATGCTCTCATGTTAATATATTATGCATGGTTGTGCATAATGCACAATGGTGTATTTTAAAGGCACCCCTTATTTTTTAGCTAAACTGTTCTGACTAAAATCTTGGACATTATGCACGGTCAAATTAGGTATGACCACATAGCAGCATACTTTGGTATGCTGAAATGCTTGTGAATTGCAAAATAAAATGATACGAAAAGTAGGTTAGACTTTGTATTTCCACAATCATAAACAAAGCTTCACTTCATCATCATATAGTCCAGGTTCATTCCAATCTTGAACCTTGTACAGCAAACAACGGGCCGGGTGAAGAAATTGAACGCCTTTCGTCTACAGTAATTAATGCGTCGGACAATGTAAAAAAGAACAAAAAAACAAACAAAATGATACCATGATTAACTTAATTTTTTTGTAAATGTTTACTTTTTAGGGAAATTCCAATTGATACTGTTTACTTCTGTGTTACTTTAAATAAATTTACAGTGACTCGGTATATTAATAATATTAGTATATAAGAAACTTGTTTGTCATATTAAATGTTTACCGTTTTCAAGGAAATTCCAATTTATACTGGTTACTCCTGTGTTATTTTAAACAAATTTACACTCTATATTAATATTACCGGAGAGACATCAAACCAGTCAAATATAATCAATTTTTTCATTTCATTTCAAATATAATCAATGGGCAAAGTTGGAATTTAATACTCTATAAATAGAAACTATATGGATTACCATTATATAATTGGTTTTCCCCTTATCTATCATTTATCTTTATGCATGTGTATTATATTAAATTTTTATGTTTTGTGTATTTCTTTGTTTGTATTCTCAAATCTTCCAAATACTTTTTTGTTCGTTATTTATCATTTCAAACTAATTGTGATTTTTTGAGTCTTGTGATATATGCAATCTACTTGGTCAAGGTAATGTCAGTATTATTATTAGCACAAGATGGCCACCCCCAGTGCTGCGAAGTTCTGATGTTTATTTCAGACACCAATGACTATTTCTCTCATGAACAGATACTACAAAGGGTCGGCCATCGAATATAATGAACAAAATGCTGTAAAAAATGGTAAAACAAAAATTAAAAATCTCTTTTATTGTCAAAATAACTTGCACTATAAACAAACTGTATTATACTACATTCTATTAATAGGAAATATTGAATCAAACCCTGGTCCAAATATTATATCGGGGAAAGCTAATTTGAAAAATGGTTCACTAAAAATTGTGCATATTAATGCATGCAGTTTATTACCAAAAATTGACTTGATTGAATTAGAAATGTCAAATAATGATATCATACTTGTATCAGAAACACATTTAAGTCAGGATATTGACAATGAGGATATCCAACTAAGGGGTTTCCAAAACCCAATACGTGTTGACAGGAACCGCCACGGTGGCAGAGTGGCAATTTTCGCCAAACCTAATATTTATATGTGTGAAAAGCCTGAATTTCACACTAGCGAAATTGAAATCCTTTGGTTAGAAGTTATCATAAATAATTTAAAAGCGATGGTNGGAGTTATTTATAGACCCCCACATTCAGATGTGTCATATTGGCGGAAATTGGAAAACAATATCCAGCCTATATTGGATTTGAATATTCCTGTAATACTTGAGGTGATTTAAACATTGATATGTTGGGTGATCAGTGTGGGCACCTTAAAGACATTCTCGCACGTCTAAACTTGGAGAATGTAGTGTGGGAGCCTACACGTATTACCCATACATCAGCTCCATGTACATCAATATCCTTTCTTACTACAAGCTCTTCCTTTACTTTAATGTATGTCTAAGTCTTAAATTGGATAGTCTCCCAGGTCCATGCCCAGTCAGTTTAGATATTAATATCAAAACTAGTAAAGAGCAATGTTATAAATGCACAATTAGAAAATTTGATCAGGCTGATTATAATTCTATAATCCATGATATGGAAGGCAAGAATTGGAGTATTCTCTTTGAAAATAAAACTGTCAATGAGAATTACTCCAATTTCATTTCTATTTTAAATGAGGCATGTGATAAACACATATCTACAAAAACTGTAGTTATTAGACCAGCTGATAAACCGTTTATGAATAGTTCTATAAGGAAGGCGATTCGAAGGAGAAATCGCATTCATTATAGAGCTAAATCTACCAACAACCCAGATCATTGGTCACAATATAGACATTTGCGAAATGATGTAATAAGATTGGTAAGAGAAGCCAAAACTGAATATAAAAACAAACTGACTTCTCAATTAATAGACAAAAGTATCCCACCAGGCAAATGGTGGAGAATTGCCAAATCAGTTTGTAAACTAAACAAGTGTAATAAAGTTTCACCCCCTATAAAACATGAAGGTAGAATAATAATTCATCCTTCAGAGAAATGTGATATTTTTAATAAGTACTTTGCTGATATTTCAAATATTGAAAATGAACCAAATCTCCCGAATGAAGACTTTGCCCGTGACAATATTTGTCCTGATTTATTGATTACTGAACAAGAAGTAAAAGACCAATTAGAAATACTGAATAATTCCAAACCAAGTGGCCCTGATGGTATTGCACCCAGGATTTTACGCAGTGTTTCTCAGTGCCTTATTTCCCCCCTTACATTATTATTTAATCAGTCATTGCAATGTGGACAACTTCCATATATTTGAAAACGCTCACACGTAACCCGTGTACAAAAATAAAGGGACTGCATCCGACATGACAAACTTTCGACCTATTGCCCTTACTTGTGTTCTGTGTAAAATGATGAAAAAAATAATTGTGAAACATTTGCATAACTATGTATTAGAGCATCATATTATTACAGAATACCAGTCAGGATTCCAACCAAAAGATTCTACAGTAAACCAACTTGTATATATTTACAACACTATTATCAGTAACCTTGATATTGGCAAAGACATAAGGTTTATATTTTGTGATATTTCTAAAGCATTCGATAGGGTTTGGCATACAGGACTTTTATACAAATTACGCAAGATTGGTATTGATGGAAATTTACTAAGTTGGGTTACAGATTATTTAGATGATAGGAAACAAAAAGTGGTCTTAGATGGTTTCTCATCTGGGTGGGAGCAAATCGATGCAGGGGTTCCCCAAGGGTCAGTGTTGGGCCCTTTCCTGTTCCTTATATACATAAATGATATTGTTGTTGATCTTGACTGTAATATCAAACTCTTTGCTGATGATACATCTTTATATGTAATAGTTGGTGAAAAAAATTATATACAAGCTGCAGATATGCTATCGACAGACTTGTCTCATATCCATAACTGGTCACGAAACTGGGCTATTAAATTTAATCCTAATAAAACTGAATCAGTTTTATTTACTAGACGAAATATAAATAACCCTCCAGTTTACTTTGGGGATATGGACAACAGAGTGACAGATGTTAATACTCACTGTCATCTGGGTCTGGATCTCCAAAGTAATTGTAGATGGGGTGATTATGTCAGTAAAATTTATAAGAAAGCATGTGACAGACTGAAAATTCTTAGAATGCTCAAATATCAAGTTCAGAGAAATGTATTGATTAGTATATATTTATCATTCATCTGACCTATACTAGAATATGGACATGTAATTTGGAACAATTGTACCCAAAATGAAGCTAATCTATTGGAAAGTGTTCAGGTTGAGGCAGGCAGGATAATTACAGGGTTGAGAGTAAATTCATCCAGATCTAAATTATATAGTGAACTTGGCTGGGAACCCCTTTATAAAAGAAGAGAGAAACAAAAGTTGATTCTACTCTATAAAATAATAAATGGTTTAACTCCAGACTATATGAATGATATGATCCAACCATATACAGAAAATATTCATGATTATAATTTACGACAACAAATATCGGGGGACAATTTTAGACTACCCTTTTGTAATACTGTCTCATATAGCAAAAGTTTCATCCCTAGTACGTTACGACTCTGGAATAGTCTGCCTGCCTCAACAAAGTCAAGTCCTTCTCTTAATATATTTAAGACAAGACTGAACTCTAGTAC
>MJUT01006067.1:31343-62945 GCA_002080005.1 Gigantidas platifrons | reverse complement strand
TTTGCCACAAAATGGCTGGAAACTGTTCTTTTAAAATTAAATGGCTTGAAAAGCCAGAATATAAGTGTCTGTCTCAAATACAGAACAAATTTAAAGCTGCATCATGTAATGTGTGTATAAAGGATATTAACATCAGTAATATTGGAGGAAGAGTGCACTTAAAAGTCACATTTAGTCAACAAAACACTGAACATACATGTATAAAAAAAAATGCAGCAAGCAGCTTGAGACTGTCAGGGTGGGTTAATAATCAAATGGAACCAGTCGGTGTCCAGCCTACAAAAAATTTATTGGAGGAGTCTGTGGCAACAACAGATTTCATAAAAGTGGAGATATAATTTTGACATTAAACATGGTAAAAAGCCACTTTTCTTTCATAAATTGTACAGACATTGTACAGGTTTTTCAGAGTATGTTCCCAGACGATATGATAGCAAAAAATGGCCCTTGGAGATTCCAAGAACCAAAGGCATGTTCTTTGACAGTTTTTGGAATCCGTCCATATTTGATAGAATCAATCAAAAGAAAGATAAAAAAGAAGATACAAAAAATGTATATATATATGTTCTCTAATTCAACAACTTATAAAAAGACAGCTGGACATCCAAGCTATACTAGAATTAAGTTAAATTTAAATAGAAAACTGAAAGGGTTGTGCTGTTTATGATGGATAATTTCTTATTCAAAGGTTAGTACATGATAAATAATGTGATTACTCAAAATATCACATATAGTCGTTGACGGTTTGCATAAAGTTGGTCCTGGAAAAACTAGAAAAATCCTGGAAAAGTCATGGAATTTTCTCACAAAAAAGGTGTATGAACCCTGGTATACTTAATTTTTCTGTAGACAGAAAGTGTCATGATCTCCAACGTTGGAGGTAAAGATATATAGATACATGACGGAAAGTTTTCTTATTATCGAGCAATGATTAATAAAATGTTGGATAAATGACACAGTTTAACAGAAAATGTAACTGTTTGGGAGCTATGGTATTTTAAAGCTGTAAACCAGTTATCGTGGCGAGCGTTTTCAAGTTCCTACTCGCCTTACAACTGTTACTCGCCAGACCGGCGAGTATAAAGTGGATTGTACTCGCCTTTGGCGAGTTGGCGAGCGGTCGTTTCCCACACTGCCCTACCAAACAAATACTTGACCGCTCACTTTCATGGCTTGGTACCGGCACTTCAATGAAAGTGATGGGGTTGAATTAGTTTTAGCCTTCCCTCTTAGTGAAATGATGTGGTAATGCAAGTGCTTTTTAATTGTGAGTCTCAGAGTTATACGTATCTATTGGTTTAAAATATTTGTTCAGAAAATTGTGCAACAAGTGAAGGGGTTGCAGTTTAAACAAGATTAAACACTTTCAATAAATATTGTACGGTACAAACATGTGAAATTAGCATCATTATATGTTTTTCTACAAATTTGAACATCCTGGGTTCTCATGAATGTCTAAGATGTCTTCACTTCTCCCTCATGTTCTCAGTAGGATTGTGTTGACCTCTGACCTTTTAGTGATTACAAGCACAATATTTTCTTACATAGCTAAAATATGGCTGTTCCCGCTTTGTGTCCTAGCAGATATACTTTGACACTTTGAATGGGCAGCAACATAAAATGTGTTCTTCCTGTTCTAAGATTGAACTTCCTAGTAGTTCAACACTTCAAGGGAGAACACACAATTAATCATGCATCTGCAGTCTTCACGCTTAACTTTTCAGGGCATAGGCCCGCAGGGCCTGCACTGTAACAAATCTACAGGCCCACCCTAAATTTTGCAGGCCCCCATTTACGTAGTCCGTGTGAAACAATTATTTAAAGTTTAAAAAATAAAAAAGTTAACCTACCATGACATCCTGCACAAGGCGCGGGATACCTGTCGCAGTCCGCGTGAAACAATAATTTAAAGTTAAAAAATATTTTCATTTATTATTGATGAAACGTATATACACATCAATTTATTCAAAACCAAAGCACAAAACAATGGTCGTTTG
Organism: Gigantidas platifrons; assembly: GCA_002080005.1. Classification (NCBI taxonomy): domain Eukaryota; kingdom Metazoa; phylum Mollusca; class Bivalvia; order Mytilida; family Modiolidae; genus Gigantidas; species Gigantidas platifrons. The sequence continues at coordinate 60,948 of MJUT01006067.1, read as the reverse complement.
TCCGTCAGTCGAACTTATTTAAGCATACATTAAAATGTAATGTCACGATACTGAATTAAATGTTCGTTTCTTTTTCTTTTGACCCTTTGTAAATTACAAAAAAGGGTGCACTCGACTCGCAGCCGCAAGTGATAAAGTTTACCAGTTGCTTGCCCATGGTCGGTGGTTCTCTCCGGGTACTCCAGCTTCCTCCACCACTAAAACTGGTCACCATGATATAGCTGAAATATTGTTGAAAGTGGCGTTAAAACCCCAAAAATCAATAAAATCCTGTTGATTTTGTGACTTATTCCAGTGATTTTTTCCCCCGTTAACCATGCCTACAACTTGGATATAGACATTTAAGTCAATGTACAACAGATACGATAGAGAGACAATATTGTATAGAGACTATATAATTGCAATAATTCAGATTATTTATTTAAAGCATTTTTATAGACCGCAATTCCTGCATAATTAATTTTCTCCATCCCCTTTTCGAGTATATACAAAATGTATACGTCACATCGGAAACTTGCATAAAAACTGTACAAATCATGCAGTTTGTGTAGCAGTTTTTTTTTTTTACAAATCTACGCTGTCGTATATTGGAAAAGAAGGTTCATCAATGTCTCAAAATAGTTTTTACAATTCACGTTTGTACTAACACAAATAATCATATCGCAAAATTGAAGATTATATCTTTTCATGTTCGTAACAGTCAATCAAATACAATGTGCATAATTTGGATACCGTAATCTGACGTTGCATGTTTAACTCACTGAAATTGAAATATACAGTATGAAATAGTAAAAAAACAAAACTAAACAAACAAAAGAACACATGAAGTGCAGTTACATGTACGCGTATACACGTATGATTTTTGCCGTGGTGTTGTCACCCACAATTAAAATATTTCACCGACATTTAGGCCCTAATGTGTATATTTTCACGATGAAAGTTCCACTGTGATTTCACCGACATTTTACGGAGATTTTATGACATATCACCGCGAAAAAAGACCGACCCAGATGATTTCGTGCTAAAAACCGCTGTTCATACTGTACATATTTCTACTTTTAGAATGTCTTGAATAATCTAAAATACGCAAGACAACCAATCAATATCACCCTAAAAATCGTGACTGGCGCATTTTTGAAAACATGCAACTTATTTTTTTCACAGGCCCCTCAGGCTTATTAGTAAGGGATTTTCATACGCCCGTCTGAATTTTTACACGCCTCGGGCATCGGACTACCGGCTAATTTCGCAGACTGTATCTGTGGTGTAATGGTTAGCATGCTCGTCTCCAGTACAGTAGATCGTGGGTTTAAGCCCCGGTCAGCTCAAACCAAAGACTATGAAATTGGTATTTGCTGCTTCTCCACTAAGCACGATGTATTATGAAACAAAGGCAAAGACTGGTTTGCTTGAAATCAGGATAATGTGTTCGATTGGAGCTACATGTTGATTGCAGATTGTTGGTTCAGTGAGCTTGGCACTATAAAAAATCGACCAAAGCATGTCGATCTAGTACAAAAAAGGACGTCATCATCATCTCATTGTAATGTAGCTTGTTCTTGTCATGATATAGCTGAAAAAAATGTTCTCGTGGCATTAAACAGTATATTCAAATATGGCTGTTCCCGCTTTGTGTCCTAGCAGATATACTTTGACACTTTGAATGGGCAGCAACAGTAAATGTGTTCTTCCTGTTCTAAGATTGAACTTTCTAGTAGTTCAACACTTCAAGGGAAACACACAATTTTGCACAAACATGAAAGATTAATCATGCATCTGTGGTGTAATGGTTAGTGTGCTTTCCTCCAATGCAGTAGATCGTGGGTTCAAGCCCCAGTTGTCAAACCAAAGACTATAAAATTGGTAGTTAGGCTTCTCCACTAAGCACGATGTATTATGGAGTAAGAGCAAAGACTGGTTGGCTCAGAATCAGGATAATGTGTCCGATTGGAACTACATGTCTATTGCAGACTGTTGGTTCAGTGAACTAGCCTGATAAAAATTGAACTAAGCATGTTGATCTAGTACAAAAAAGGACATCATCATCTCATTGAAATATAGCTTGTTCTAGTTATGATATTGCTGAAGAAATTGTTCACATGGCATTAAACAGTATTTTCAAATATGGCTGTTCCCGCTTTGTGTCCTAGCAGATATACTTTGACACTTTGAATGGGCAGCAACAGTAAATGTGTTCTTCTCTGTTCTAAGGTTGGACTTCCCAATAGTTTAAAACTTCAAGGGAAAACACACAATTTTGTAAAGAAAAATCATGTTTTTCTTAATGATCTTCAATAATAATACTGCTGATTTGTCAATACACAACAATTTGACAATCGGACAACCCTTTAATGATAATAATCATTATGGTGTATTTTATTCAAGTATATTACAAGTGTATATATATATATTTGTTTGTTTGCAGCCTTCCAAAGTTGGCCTTAGATCTCATGGATCAGATGTTAGAATTAGATCCAACCAAACGTGTTAGTGCTGATCAGGCGTTGGTATGTTCCTGGCTTAAGGATATAGAGCCTAGCAGAATTCCTCCTCCAGAGTAAGTAGAAATACACTCGGTCATTAGATACCATGAAAAAGGTCCAAAAAGACAGGTAGTCATTTGTTACAGGTTTATATTCTAAAAGTTGACATACAAAGTAGAAATACACTCAGTCATTGGATACCATGAAAAAGGTCCAAAAAGACAGGTAGTCATTTGTTACAGATTTATATTATAAAAGTTGACATACAAAGTAGAAATACACTCAGTCAATGGATACCATGAAAAAGGTCCAAAAAGACAGGTAGTCATTTGTTACAGGTTTATATTAGGCCATAAAAAGTTAATTTCTTGGTTCTCAGGCCCGCCCGCATGTGGAAATTCGTCACCGCATTGCCGATTTTATTGCAAAAATAGTAAAAAAAAAAAAAAAAAAAAATTAAATGCGGTAGCGCTGTCCATACGGAAAAAACAACTGCATCCGTTTTTTCTCTTATATCGCGTGGTCGGTGAAACGCTTTAAAACGCATCATGCTTAAATGAGATTTAAAGCATCGTTATGACAATGTATAAATAAAAAACGTGTTTCCGTTTGACATTTAGACAAAATGTCAATCGTTTCTGTGCAAATTCAGCACAAATGTTTGCCAGTTTTACCAGGGAACATAATAGGGGGCTTCTCCGAAGCTTGTACCTTATTGGAATTGTTTACGGATATAAAAAAATGGTACGTTGGGACCAGCGGATTGGACGTTTCCATAAAAATTAACCACTTGTGATGTTTCTGCCACCATTGGAAGAAATAAAATTGAAATTTTCAATAAAGTAATGAAAAGATTTATACATTGCCATATTTTTCACACAAAAAAAAAGAAAAAATGCCTCCCTCATCACTTTTTACAGCAGTAAAAGGATAAAAAAAAATGCCGCCCTCCCTCATCAATTTTGACAAAAAAGGGCCCGAGAACCAAGTAATTAATTTTGCATGGCCTTATAAAAGTTGACATACAAAGTAGAAATACACTCAGTCATTCGATACCATGAAAAAAGTTCTAAGAGACGGGTAGTCATTTGTTACAGGTTTATATTATAAAAGTTGACATACAAAAGTAGAAATACACTCAGTCATTGAATACCATGAAAAAGGTCCAAAAAGACAGGTAGTTATTTGTTACAGGTTTAGGGAGCCATTGTGGTGGTAATCGTATAGTAGTTGGGATTTAAATGCAATCAGTGCCCATCACCACTAGCGCTGTGAGTTCGAATCCCACCCATGCAAGGTGTATTCGATACAACATATATGATAAAAGTTTGTCTGTGGTTTTCGCTTGGTACTCTGGTTTCCTCCTCCAATAAAACTGACTGCCACGATATAAATGAAATATTGTTGAAAGTGGCATTAAAAACCATAACCATATAAAAAAATATATAGGGAATTCCTACTAAATGCTCTATATAATGCATCAAGTCATAAACTTAAATTCCTGGCTACTCCTGTTTCCTCTTCTAAATAAAACTGACAGTCGTGATAATTTAACTGAAGATATTGTTAAAGGTATAATTATACAGAAGAAGACGTCATAAGTTGTGTGTGATCCCAGCTAGTTATATGTAACAAATAAAATAGGTTTAATTATATGTAAATATTATATTTTTAATGGTTTTCCTGGTTATTGTATCAATTAAGAATTAGTTTCTGTCTTTGACCTTGATGTTATTGTTCTTATAGTTTACCAAAAGATCAAGATTGTCATGAAATGTGGTGCAAGTCTCGTAAAAAAAGTTTGAAGATGATGAAAGAGCATGGAGTAAGTGACCATGGCAACGTAAAATCATCTAGTCAACCAGCACAGCCTGAAAAGTCTGCATCATCAAGTCATCAAAAGCCACAGCAATCAAAGACAAGCGTTCAACAGGAAAAACCCAAATCTAATAGTCATTCACAGGCTAGCAGCTATTCCTCTTCTCAAAGCAAACCTTCTAATCCCCCAAGTAAACAAAGTGTAGATTCTAGACTAGCTGCTATGTATGGAGAGAAGGAGAAAGATGGAGCCCCTGCTACAGAAGCTGCTAAGCCTATAGAAATCTCAGATTCTAAACCTGCCAGCTCTTCCCAGCCTGTTCAAAGACAAGACAGTGCAATGTCAATGAGTAGTGATATTTCAACAACGCCGACTTCTGCTTCCATCAATCCTCAGAATCAGTTAGCACAGCTGGTTCATCTCTTACAACAAGGAAATACAGTTCAACAAGTGGCAAAGAACCTCAATATGACTTTAGATGAAAAGACAGTAGGACTGATGGAAAATCTAAGTAAACAACTAGCTTTAGCTGCTACTATGTCTAAACAAGAGAAATTATCACCAGCAGGTCAATTATCATTGCAGACAGTTAATCCATCTCTAAACCAGACTGAGGCTAACACATCTTCTTATAACATGGACTTAGTCAGTGAGGATGGAAGTCAGAGTAATGCTTCTTTTCCTGACAATTATGTAACGCCTGGTGAGGAGCAGGGATCCTCCTCAGTTGGTCAGGATAGCTATACCCAAGACAGCTATGATTCTGGGCCATATGTTAAAACTGAATCCACGGCAAGCAGTAGTAGCAATGCAGGCGTAGCAGCAGCTTTGGCACAGATGCTGGCAAAACAAGGTCATAAAGTAGCAGTTGGTGGCAGGGAGATTTCTAATGAAGAGAATTCAGGATATAACAGTGAATCATTCTATGGGAGGAAACAGAGTTATGCATCACAACAACAGTACAGTACAGATATACCTGTCACTTCTACCCATACAGCATCATCTACTGCTCAAAGGCAATATAGTTATGAATCAGGCAAATATCAAGATAAATATTCAAGTCAGCAACAATATTCAAGGTCAGGTATAGGTCAGAGTTCTAATTGCAACTTTACTGGTGGTCAGTTTGGACGACAGTCTTCCAGTCAGATGTCAACTGGTCCACGTCCACTCATGGCTACTCCAGTTCAAACTCCAAGGTCCATACTCAAGAAAAAGCCTGCTTCAAATGTTGGACCTGGAACTGGATTGGCAAATTCTGCACCATCAGGGTCTTCAGGGAACTCAGGGGGTCAAGGTTCATTTTCTGGAGGTCCAAGAGGGGGTAGTTATAGTAATACAGGAAGAGGTTCTTGGAATTGATAAGAGATGTTACATTATTTATTGTAAATTGATGTTGTCAGTATGACTTGCTTAAATTAATTCAAATATTATGTTTTGTGATCACTTTATGTTAATTACAGTGTCATTTACAAAATTACTGGTGAAATTTGAAACAGTTTTGATCAAAAATTGATTTCTTATTGTCTGAAATTGAGAATAGTGTCAATTTTACATTGATTTAAAGCTCATCTGGTCAAAGGCCGAGTGAGTTTATGCTATCAGTTGTCGTCTGGCGTCCGTTAAATTTCAAATTTTAATTTTCTCTGAAACCACTGAACCAAACTAAGTAATCTTGACAGAGATGGTCCCTTAAATAAATATTATTTCTGGCAACACAGCCTAACATCAAAGATGGCCTTTTACTAAAATTATATATATATTGCTTAAATAGCCAAAGTTTTTCATTTTTCAATGAAATTGACTGAAAGTTAGGTAATTGATAATGATTTATTTGAATTAATAATTTTTTTTTTTAATAAAAGTTGTATTTTTATCAATTTTTGTAGTTGAGCAAAGTAGATTTTTGTGTTATGTTGAATAAAAACGATAGGAGCAAGTTGAGAGCAGCTGTCCAGGTGAGTGATACTCCATGGAACATCTGAGTTTTTTAATCTTCTAAATTGTGGTATTTATCCCATCATGCATAGTAACACAGATGAATAATTTGGACGATAATGTTTAGCCATGTATTTCATCCAAGTATCATTTGGTATTTGATTTCTTCTTTCATGCCACGATATAGCTGAAATGTTGCTAAAGTTGACATTAAACACCAATCAATCAATCTTTATAGAGTTATTGCCCTTTGTTGAACAGGAAATTTCCAGTTTGTGAATGAGAGATATACTGGATCTTATTTCATTCAGATTTTTGAATATTATTTTTCCATTATCATTCAAATATTTGTAAATTTGATTTAAAACTAGGTTATTTATAATGTGCCTAACTTTGTTTGTTCGTTTATTTTTATTCTTCTCTTTTAGTGTTCCATGAAATGGCGCAGATGATAATAGTTTAAATGAATGTAGATGCATAACGTATTTGTATATATTTATTTGGTTTATTTTGAAGGAATTTAAGATGAGTGTCTTAAGTTTTATATGTTATTTTTCCAATGAAGTGATATTCCAGTGTTTAATGAGCACAACAGCATAGATGTCTTGTAAGTGCAGAAGCTTCTGTAAAAGATTGTGGATGTGATAATGAACAATACAAATTTTATCAGATTTAAATATAAAATGGTGGACATGGAAGTTTGAACAATGCTTACCTACTACTCAGAAATGGGAATTATTTGAACAATTGACTTAATATGGAATGTTGATTGGTTTGGTGTGCCATGGAAAAGAGAAAAAAAACGTTTGTTCACCATGGAAAGGCAGACATTTTTAAGATCAATCTCGGACGGTTTTATATTTCTACCAAATAGCAAGTGCTTAATTTTTCAGTGATAGGAATTGTGAGGAATTGTTGACTTTTATTTAACAGCTCTATTGTATCACACAAGAAAGTCTAAAAACAAATATTTATACATTTTCCAAAAAAAAATATTTAATAGATTGTTTTTCATAATTATATATGTTCATTTAGATATCAGAATTTTTTTTTATATTCCTAAATTTATTTCCTTAATCACATTTTTTCCCACTGGAAATTCCAGAAAAACTCAAGGCATAGTAAAAGATATTAGAATCAATGGATTGTAGAATTTTCCATACAAAAATTACAATTTTTGTTTTAAAGCCAAATAAATTAAAATCTTAATTTCATTGATTGGATTGGTTTTTTTTTTTTGGTGATAGATTTTTTTTTTTATTTCAAAAGATGAGACATACACTTTTAATAAATTTCTTTTGACTGACATTCGTAATTCTGTCTTCTTTGGTTAAAAAAACAAACAATTGGATTAAAATCACATCTCTCACTTTCTCCCTTTACTGATATGTGGTGGTGTGTGAGATCTGAAGAAATCACATTACAGGGCACATGCGAGTGACCTTAAGTCCATGATCATTAGCATCCAATGAAAATCGTAATATGATTATTAAAGTGATATAATTCAAAATAAAACTGCTTCATCGGCTACGAGCATTCTGATTGGTTGAAAAAGGTATTTACCCTATATTATCATATCATTAAATATTCATGGCCTAGGACGCATGTGACCTATAATGTGATTGTGGTTTCTTCAAATCTCCTGCATTGTGACATGTCAGTAAAGGGGAGCAAGATAGAGTTTTTATTCAGATTTTAAAAAAGAAAAGAAAAAGCATATATGTTTATTCAAGCTTTGATTATATATTTTTTGCGACGTTTATTTATTTTTTGTTATTTATAATTTTTTCACATTTCCTGTACCCAAGTATTCAGGAACATTTAATTTGGCACATGTCTGTAGTGTATATCCAGACCTTTCATATTTTTAAATAGAAGAAGACAAAAACTAAGTTGATACTATATAGAGACTGTTGAGAAGAGTGAATGGTATGGAATGTGAACATAAAAATGTTGAAATTGATTGTAACAAGGACAGGTTTTTGTTTAATAAAAAATTATGGATCAAAGTCCTGTTGTTTTGTCTTCTTGAAATGTGGGAAACTGTCCCTGTGTCACCCATGGTCATTGTCTAATGAACCATACAGTTGTTGTAATCTCCTCTGCAGCTCAAAACTCTATTGTAAAGTTTCCCTGTTCAAGTTGCCACATGACATTATTATCACGTGACATTGTCACATGATTTGATTGTATGAATTATTTGTTATTTAACTAATCTCTCTGTTTGTAAAATGTGCTCTATTGTATTTATACAGAACTATTTATAGTTGTTATAGTTAAATGAGTGCTTCATATTGTTTATAAACACATGTATTTAAGATATAATGTTAATGCTTTATTTTTAATCATGTCATGTTAAAAGCTACATTATCCTTTTCTGGCAAAAAAATTCTTTGATGGAAATCAATTTAGATACAGATTACGTATTCTGCAGAATTTATTTTTAAAGATATTTTGACTAGATTAGTATAAAGATTACAGTCACTTTAATAAATAGATATTTTGATTTAATTAGTTTAAAGATTACAGTCACTTTAAAAATAGATATTTTGATTAAATTCGTATAAAAATCACAGTCGCTTTAAAATATCTATATTTTGATTACATTTGTATAAAGATCACCATCACTTCAAACAATTGATATTTTGATTACATTTGAATAGAGATTAGTCACTTTAAAAAAAAATAGAAATTTTGTTTAATTACTTTGATATTGAAGTATGAACTTCTCAAAAAATTATAAATTAATATGTGAATTTGTGAGAAAAGCAATACAAATGTGTGGTTTATTGTTTAGAGTAGATTTGTTATTTTATTTTCTATTGATGCATTTTACACAGAATGTTTTTACAATCTTAAAGCGTGTTTATATGGTCAAATTTGTCTTCATATTTGCTTCCAACTTTACCTGTTGACCTGTTTGATAGTCCAAACACATTTGATAGGTCCATCTGTAAGCATACTTTTATTCCGGTGTGTAGAATTGCCGGTTAGGGTTAGGGTTAGCATGGAAAAAATAGCCTAGAGCAATAATTCCTCAGGAAATTATACACTATAGTGTAACTTGTCCTCTGGAAAGAATACACTGGTGGAAAAAGAACACTGTTACACATCAACTATTGAAAAGGGGTTGGATTGGTGTTGACTGTCAAGTTCTGTAAGAAACGGGTGCACGGGTAAAAATGTAAGAAAATTAATAGGAAATATTAACTGTGTAAACACACCTTAAGACATGATGTTACATGTTAGAAAGATGTGAGCATTAAACAGCAGTTTAATAATACTTCAATTACATCACTGGGTGGCTCAATGAGTTAGGTCGCTGGATCTAACAACTCATTAAGCCTATCACCAATACGGTGTGGGTTCGCGCCTGGCTTTGTAAATTACAAAAAAGGGTGCACTCCACTCACAGCCGCAAGTGATAAAGTTTACCAGTTGCTTACCCATGGTCGGTGGTTCTCTCCGGGTCCTCCGGCTTCCTCCACCACTAAAACGGGTCGTCGCTATGATATAGCTGAAATATTGTTGAAAGTGGCATTAAAACACCAAAAATAAATCAATCAATTATATCATGGCTGTCAGTTTTATTGATGGAGGTATCTTAAAAGGTACATTGATAAAGCCACCAATCTGCCACAGGTAACTGACATACTTACACCTCTCCATGGTGGGTCCTCAAACTCACAGATACATAGGCATTCTTATCATAGATATTAATACACATTATTTTTTTATTTTCAATGTTATTATTATTTTTTATGTGAAAAAATAAATGTATTCAAGTACTCGGTATTGGATATACAAAACTTGTAATGTAAATTTAACAGAGAAAAAAATGGGATAGGCTTGTTTTGACACAGAAATTGTGAAAGGGAGGTAACAGACTATGGCTTCTCATATGTATAATAAATTCTTGTAGTGGAACCTTGTCATATTCAGTAACTGAAAACAAAAACAAAAAACTTTCTTCACTTATCAAAAGACCATGAATTGAATATTCAGTTGTTCTATGCTCCATAAAAGAATTAAAAAAAGAAGCAGCCAAAGAATAATTTAAACATTTAATAATAACATGTGGACAATAAACTCAATTGACAAGGTTCAACTGTAAATATGCGTATGACTGTTAAACCTAATTTGTGTATATTGAATTAGCAGTTAAGCATCACTGGTTATCATACAGACAATAGACAACGGTTATAATTTGGCAGTATTATGTTAAGAGGAAATTGATATATAAAAAATTCTTATGTTGAAAAGGGGAGGGGGAGGTATTTTTTATTCATGTCTTGTGGCACATCAATTGACTTGATTCTTTAACAACCAAAATCAGGAAAACGTGTTTCGTTTGTCTTTTTTTTTTTTTTTTTTAATATATAAAAAATCTTCATTTTTGGTGGGTTTTTTTTTAAATTAAAAAGTGATGCATATCTGCTCAAACTTGTTGTAACAAACTTGATGAAGACACAGAAGAAGAAACAAGGCATCGTTGAAGGTCTGTAATAGTAAGTGTACTGATGCTATCAAAAAACAAATATTGTAATTAGAAACATTTCAAAGCATGATTTTGAAATTGGGAAGAAAGTAAATGAAATAGGTTTCAAGCACTACATTTTTCCATGTTTTCAACACTATTCTTAATTTCTCCCATTGAAACTGTTAGTATGCAAATCCAGCCATCATGATTGGCTTGTAGCCATGACGGTTCCCATATTTAAAATAAAAAATAGTTCTATTAAGGAATAGGAAAAGACTTGAAAGAAGAGAACTGTACATATATAATGACACAGATGTGTTATTGATTTATTCAAATGTTTTCTATCAATACGGTCTGTACATCCATTCATAATTTCATTTTTTCTCAGAAACTATTCAACCAATTTGAATCAAAATTCCACCAACTTGATATTAAAACCAAGTTTTGCATTAATAGATAACTGACAATTTATTAAACATTTTGTTGTTCCTGCTCCCCAATAATGACCATAGCTGTACATGTTATATTGTACCCTTCATATTGGAAACCAAGTGAGAACATTCCTAGGATGTTTGCCATTTATAACCCTATAAAGTTGGAAGCTATTACCTATTTGATTAAATTAAGCAAATACAAATGTATGTTCTAAATGAAACTTGGCAGGAACCTCAAACAAGGTACATTGTGGTTACTCCAAAACTGTCCAAGATGGCAGCCATGTCTTTTTAAACCAGGAGGCAGGGAAAATATTTGGGGAATCTTGAAATTTAATTTTATGCTATGGGCGAGCAAAATATTTCACTTAGGTTAAACAGACATGAAAGTTTTCCTGCTTTCCTCTTTTTTTAAACGAAATACATGTATTTTGAAATAAAATGTTTCAAACTTGGTCCTTACAGCTAGAAAATGAGAGTATTTGGGCACTATATAGGGAGTTTCCTCTTTTTTTCATCAGATAGCACTTTCTTTGGTTAAAGGTGCATTTTTAATGAAGAAGGTTTTAGACTTTATTAGCTTCAGTACACTTATTATTGGTTGAATAACAGAAGATGACAGGAAACAAAATGTGACAAAGACTATCAATGAACTTTCCATGATGTTGAATATTTTATCTGTGCCATAAGAATGAAGCAGTGATGGGACATTTAAGAAGACTGTTTACATTTACAAGAAGATAGTGTAACTCTTTATACATAGAGACTTAATATAAACATTTCATGAAGAAAGAAGAAGTTTTGTGTATGTTATTGTAGACATTTTAGTTTCCATGGCAACACATATTTCCTGCTCTGTTGTGTTATTTCTATTGGACATGTTTTCATTGTGACATTGGATTACATTTCTTGAATTGGAATTTTGAAAAATGTTCAAATTGTGATGAGTCATAAACTATGGATTAAGTACAACTTTAGATAAAATGGTGATTGATCAGCCGTTGGATCTGGGACACCAGTTTAAGTTATGTGTACTGTGTGTGCTTCATGTGACAATATAGGACTGTAGAAGATCATTTGATCAGGACATTTACAAAGTAGGATGGCATTTCATTTACATGTTAACAGATGAAATCCCACTGGCACAAGGGTTAAGCCAGAGGCTACATATGGAGAGGTTGGGTAGGAAGGTAAACAAACATGGCTGATAGCATGACGTTGTCGGCCATTATTTTGGTGTCTTTAATTTTAGCATTTAATTTTCAGTCATTCTAAATCTTTCAAACAGTATTATTTTTTTATTTTTTTTTATATGCAAGAAAGATCAACTCAATTGCTTACACACATTATTTATTAGATATCATTCTAGCACATGTAAAAACAATTATAACAAATTTTTGTAAAATCATCCGAATGGCTTTTTAAACAATGGAAAAAATATAGATATTCACTTCTAACGCCAAATATTTTCAGGACAAAAAAAATATTCGTTTAATTTTCTGCTGAATAGGAATTTTCTATGGATATCATGGGCGAAACAGTAAATGTAAGATGGATGTGGATGTAAATGAATTGGAGGCCATGAGATGTGGCCGTATGGGTAAAAATATGATTCTTGAGAATATATAGGGAGAAAGGATATGGCATGTAAATGAACCAGAGTCTATTAGGTTTGAATCGTAGGAAAATGTCAGGATAAATGAAGCTGAGATTGAGCAAGTTATTATTGGACTGAACACAAAAAAATGCGGTGGAAACCAGGAGAAATAAAACTGAGATGTAAATGTAATATGAAGTAAAATATTAAAGACAAAAAAAGAACTAAAAACATTTCTGTGGAAAGTACTGAAGCTACTGAGTGAATAATGCAAGCTTTTACATCGCTTGAAAACACACAAAAATAAAACATGGAAGCTTTCTTTTCATAATCATGATAACACAACAATACATTATAAAATAATTTACATTAAATCCAGAGGAGGATCTCAAGTAGGAGGACCAACAGACATTTGTATGAATCAACATTCAACCTTGGTTCTCGTCCTATTGTATTACACGTTAGGATAGACCATAAAGGAATGATGCTTCATTCAATATGTAAAACCAAGGAGGAACAGATAATTCCTAGCCCGTGCAGAGGAATGAAGACACGAGGTATGTGGCAGGGACGGAAATAAGTCCCAAATACAAGTACACAGCGTTGAATATATGGACTGGTTTACAGGGAGATAACCCCTGATAATTAAACAAGTACTGGTATCTGGAGTTGTACTGATGGGTAAACCAGTCCAGATTTCAACCACTTGTGCTTCACACCTTCAGTTTATATATTTTTACTTGTTAAAGTGAGTGGAATTTATTATTTAATAGTATTGTATTATACTGCAGAATTAACTAACAAGCTTAGAATAGTATAAACTGAATGTACACATTTGATTTAAAAAATGAAAACAAATGACAGTGGGGGTAGGGGGTTGTAGAGAAAAATTGGGGCCAGGATTTTGAAAATGAACAGCAATGTATGGTGGAGGGTTGTAGAGAAAAAGTAACACTTAAGCTTGTAGACGAGGTTTTAATTTTGAACATGATTAAATAAAATTGGGTGTGGGGAGTTATGGAAGTATTCTTTATGCTTGTGAACTTTTTTTTTTCTGTGAAAATAATTGTGATGATGATCATCCGCATGTCGACATTTTTTGTTATGAAAGGTGTTCCTCGGGTATTGGCCATATTAAATATGGCATGGGAGGATGACTAGTTTTGTTTTCAAGAGGACATTAAGTCTCCATGATAAATAACTTCTGGTTCACTAATGGTTTCATGTATTGGCTATTTGATCACATGGGTTCACTAAGTTTACAATGAGAAGACTTAGTTGTGGAAGTTACATGTACAAACTGTACCTTGTTTTCATCTTTGGAATGTGTTTCAAAATCTGAAAGAGAATGATCTAGTTACAGCTGCTTTGTAGATATCTGTAAGACAGTATCGTTTAAGATGTAGGCACATCAGTTGTGGACTTTATCTCTTCTCATGTCAGTAGGTACTTCATCTGACCTTTGTATTGGTCAAAAAGTTGGATTCGTCTTAAATGAAAATTTATTTAAGTCTCGGGGGGTTTCTAGAGAAGACTTGACAAAGTATCTTCTATATCGTAATGGCATTGCATGCATGCAGACTTGTTTATCTCTTACATTCTGAGCTCAAATCCAAAGAGCTACTCGGTGTGGCAGATAGGGGGGTTGTTGTGTTGTAATGGGGAAAGCATGACCATGGACAATAGTGAGAATTGAAGATTCACCCTCCCTGCACATTAAAGACATCATTTGTAGGCACTTTGTAGCTGCTACAAAATATTATTTTTTGTCTCGACCCACCTCTCCATACTTTTTCAGTGGCAAGTCAAAATCGTTGACCCATCCTTTTTCTGCATTTCTTGATAGTTTTTATTATTTTTATACCCCCCGCAACGAAGTTGTAGGGGGGTATGCTGGTTTCACCATGTCTGTCCGTCTGTAGACAAATCCTATGTCGTACAATAACTTCAGTTGTGTTTCTTAGAATCTTTTAAAATTTTATCAGCTGTTTACTGGTTAAAAGAGGAGGATCCCTTTCATTTTTGACGATTTTCACTTTTTGCCGTTCCAGAGTTGTTGGATTTGATATGACGGAAAATAGGATTTTTACCCTATGTTGTATGATAACTTGAGTAGTGTTTCTCAGAATGTTTTGAAATTTTATCAGCAGCTTACCGGTGAAGAGAGGAGGATCCCTTTTATTTTTGACAATTTTCACTTTTGCCGTTCCAGAGTTATTGGACTTGATATGACTGAAAATAGGATTTTTACCCTATGTCGTATGATAATTTGAGTAGTGCTTCTCAGAATGTTTTGAAATTTTATCGGCAGCTTACCGGTGAAGAGAGAAGGATCCCTTTTATTTTTGACGATTTTCACTTTTGCCGTTCCAGAGTTATTGGACTTGATATTAAGGAAAATAGAATTTTTACCCTACAGTATGTAGAATAATAACTTGAGTAGTTTTGGACTTGATATGACGGAAAATAGAATTTTTACCCTATGTCGTATGATAACTTGAGTAGTGTTTCTCAGAATGTTTTAAAATTTTATCAGCTGCTTACCGGTGAAGAGAGGAGGGTCCCTTGCATTTTTGGTCGGAACAATCGGTAATGTTTTGGTTATGGAAGTAGGATGGACAGTAGATACGATAACGTAACCCTCATTCCGCTTGTGCTCCATCTAGGGTTACGAATCGATCCCATTCAACGTATGGGAGCAGTGCCCTGAGTGATTCACACCGGGCGGTTTTTTGTCCTAATTCCGTTGTAAGTGGTTGGAAAAATTAACGGGGGTAAAAGATAAATATATTTAGGTAAACCTTGAGGTGTTATATAATCGCTGCAGCAATCCATGGTAGACTTATATCCATCTGAAAATTTGAATGCATGAAATCTTCTTTCTGTCTTGACATTTTGTTTACAAGTTGCTAGTTCATGCGCACTTGCCTCGTTTTTGAGATATCCTTATTTGGATCAATTCTATAGTAAAACCGACTTTTTCGTAGTAACAGTTTCCATATTTAGCATATATGGATAGGCTCCGCCCATCGCGAGAGTCTACGTAAGGTGTTATGGCGGACAAGTAACAATTTTCAAATACGAAACCGGTCTTGAAGATAGAAACAGGGATTGTAACACTTATTTCGTATCACCATTACTTAAAAATTGTTGGGAATAATAAGATATGACCAGATATGCAAAAAGAAAGTTGAAATATTCACGGAACGAAAATTTTAATTTGCTCCCATACGTTGAATGAGATCGATTCGTAACCCTAGATGGAGCACAAGCGGAATGAGAGTTACGTTATCGTATCTAGTTGGACAGATGTGGGGAGCGGGGGATATATCTTGGTGAGCTGTGCTCAAGAGTAATACTAGTTGAACTTGTTCTTGTCCTGAGTGTAGGTGAAATACAACTTGCTGGACATTAAGCTATTATGAATCAATTGTCTACATATTCTTGTCTGTGGAGAAAAAATAAGAAGTAAATAAAATAGACAAAAGAAAAGATAATTGGGGATTTACTCCTTTTGGCTCCCTTTGACCCTTTTTATCTTGAAACCCATAAGAGCTAGGTGGTGTCTGTTTGAAAACACAGACAAGAAATTGATTAGGAAGAAAAAAATCACATAAAAATAAAAGTGGGTTTTTATATGGGGGGTTTAGCTCCCTTTGATCCACTTGATCTCTGTTTGAAAAATGCATATAGGAAATTACATAAAGAACCTTAAAAATCCTATTAATTAAATTCGGATTCAAAATAAAAGATTAAAAAACTTTGGGTGTTGGCCCCCTAATATTTTAGAAACGTAAAGACATAAAGAAGAACTTTAAAGAGAACTTTATTAGAAACATGTAAAAAAAAATCCACCAAAATAGGTTGAATAATAAAGGGGCATTGTTACTAAAACAAAAGACACATTTTGGCCTCTTGTTTATTAATTGGAATTCAGATTAGAAAGTAAAACATTTCAGAGGACCATCCAATGAACATTCCTTCCAAGTTTGGTTCCAATTTGCCTTGTGTTTTCAGAGATCAAAATGTAAAAGTTTATATGTAATGATGACTGAGGTTATTTTTTGGGGTCATGTGATATGGTATGGCAGGAGTAAAAAAACACTGCCTAGGATAAATTGGATTGGAATTGGTGAGTACGTTCATTGGTTAGCATGTAAGACAGTTCTACCAGAGAACTAGCGATGATACCTGGAACAAATCAATGTCAACAGCCCTGGGGCATTGTCAATAATTTCAGTTTTCTACCTCTGGCTGGGAGTTGTCTGTTCATAATAAACACCTATAAGGCAACGCAATCCCTGTTTTTACTGCATGTTGAACCCTTGACATGGATTTGCAATGATAGTAAATCAAATTCAAAACTCTTGTTCAGACACAATATTTTTCATCTCGTGAGGCATATTGGATTTTGAATGATGGTAAATCATAGAATAAAAACTATTGAAGCATATTGGTAAAAAGGGAGGTTATTAAAGGATCAAAATAATTCTGGCCATACTGGAAGCGATATATATTTTTTTAATCCATATTTTGTGCTTTTAACATAACATTGGCTCCATTCTGGAGTTGTGTCCCTTGATTTGCGGAAATATAAATTTCTCTGATTTCCATTCAATAAGTTGTATTCTGCTTAAGCAAATAATTTGAAATTAGTAAGGTACGAGGCCATACAAGGTAGGCCAAAGTTTATTATGGCAAAACTCGTTTGTTCTGGAGTTGTTCCTCTTGATTTGCCCCCAAAAAATTCAATTTTTGCAAATCATTTGGAATTCATACACATCAGGGACCACCAAAGGCAGACCAAACTTAATAGACATTAATACTGTTTTAAGAGTTGTTCCCCGTGAGCTGTGAAGAAGTACCAATATCTTAGGTTTCAGTTTCCTTAAAAGCAAACCATTTTAAATTAATTTAACAATTTTTTACTACAATACACAGATAAAGTTCAATTTTTGTGGACTGGAAATTGAAAATGGACATGGGTGTAAATTTTAAGCTTTGGTTGAAAAGGTGTAAAAGTTTCGGATTCCATCGATTTAGGTTTATTCTGCATATTAGATATCCTAACTACCCAATGCCATGAAACATGCCGTAACAATTGAGTCCATGATAGATATATAAAATTCTTTGAAACTACATGTACATAGATGTTTGAATCAAATCAGTGGATGGGGGTCGTCGTGGTTGTGATTGTATGGTAGTTTGATTTCCAACTACCTGTGCAGTCTGTGGCTATCGCTGCTAAAGTTGTGAGCTCGAATCCTGCTAATGACGAGGTGTACTCAATGCAACATTATGTAATAGTTGTGACTTAAAGCAGGTCGGTGGGTTTTTTTCCGGATAGTCTGGCTTCCTCCACCAATAAAACTGACTGCCATGATATAACTATTATTGTTGAAACTCTAATTGTGGTAGGCACAGGTAGTTGTATATCCAACTACGATTCGATCATGACCTAGTTATACGAATACGAAAACTTTATTTTGATTAGGCACATGTTATTATTAGGGATTTTCCATGTTTGTTATTTTGACTTTTTTTTTCCAAATAAGGCCTATTTGAACAAAAATTACATGAAGATCTTGGTCTCAAGTCATTGTTAGGGGATGTACCCTGTTTTTGATTATTCTGCTAACCAATCATTACTTTCACAGTAAATATAGGAGCTTGTAGTTTTAAGATGCAAATGTTCCATGACAAGCTATTTGTCAACTTGGCTGGGAATGTAACCAATAAATTGAAGATCATTTGGTGGGAAAATGTGGCTTTATTGGTTCTGGAAGTAAGTTTTACATGTTCTACTTATATATTTATAGTACCGACAGCCACCTTAGTCTGTTAGCAGGGTCATCAGACACAATTTTGAAAGGGGGACCACTTCTAAAGTATCCCTGCCAGGTTTGATTTAATGTTTAAATGATTTCAGGGAAATAGATTTGTAAAAGGAATTTTGTGAAAATTAATCCAAATTTGCATATTGGGTAAAAATCTGCAAAATTCTAAATTTTAAAGAAAAACACAGAATATTTATTAAAGATCTCATTATCTTGTAGCTACAGTTCAAATTTTAGCTTAACATCTATTTTCTGTCAAATAAAAGAAATTGATATATTTAGTAACAGTAGCCATGTTAGATGTAGGGTGGGGCTGTCAGACACTTTAAAAAAGGGGAGCACCATAGAACCATCCAACCAAAGGTTTATTTGGCTTGGTTGCTACAGAGATTACTTTTGGTGAAAATCGGCCTAATTTTCATTAATGATTGTCAAAACTTGTAACATAAATCCTAGTATTCATTAAAAGGTAATTACTTTTCAAGTATCAACTGATTTTGCAGAAAAATGTGGTTTTATTGGCTCCTACCTCCGCAATGTTCTATTTATAGTAACTACATGTACTAGTATTCATGTTAGTTGCTGCACGATAAAGCTGAAATACTGCTAAAGTTGACATTAAACACAAATAAATCAACCATGTTAGTTGGAGGTCGGGATCATTGGACACATTTTTAGCAGGAATGTCCTAAGGATCATTGAGGACAAATTTTATACAAATTGGCCAAGTGGTGTCAGAGGAGAAGATTTTTGGAGAGAGAAAAAGTGTGCAGATGACAACGATGGCAAAAGCTCACATGACCCTTTGATTCGGGTTGGATAAAAGCTCACATTACCCTTTGAGTCAGGTTGTATAAAAGTTCACATGACCCTTTGAGTCCGGTTGTATAAAAGTTCACATGACCCTTTGAGTCAGGTTGGATAAAAGGGTATTTTCTGTGTAAATGGAACATTAATTATTTATCAAATTTTGATGAGGTTTTTATGTCAGCATACAATGGCATAGGGGCATATAGTTTTTCGGGGTGTCTGTTTGTCAGTCCCTCTTCACTTTGTGAATTTAACTCCTCGGAGTACGTTGTTCCAATAGCTGACATATTTGGTAGAATAATTGATCATGAGGTGTAGTTATATTACCCCATTTCGATTGGACAATTTTTGTAGGAGTTATGGGACTTTTGACATTTTCAATATAGTTATACTTTGTGAATGCAACTTCTCTGAGGTCGTTGGTCTGACAGCGTTCGTATTATTTGATTGTGTCCTTTGAATTTTTATCAGAAAATTGGGGAAATTACAGAATAGTTTCGGGGCTGGATAATCGATTCTTGCACTGTTCTAGTGAAAATAAACTGTTAACTAAAAGACATTAACATTATCATAACTACACAGTTTAAAATATGTGGGGGCTCGGTATGTCATCATTACAACATTGCCTTGTTTTTATGTCCTGCATAGAATGGTATGGGGGCAAATTATAGTGTCGTGTTTGTCTTTATCACGCCTCACTTTGTGAAAGCAATTCCTCTGAAGTCGTTGCTCTGATAGTTTTCATATCTGGTAGGATGATCGGTTATAATGTGTAGTTGATCATATTAACCCGCCATTTTGATTCAACTATTTTTGTAGGAGTTGCAGGACTTCGAGACATTTTCATGAATTATCAATATAGTTATACTTTGTGACCACAACTCCTCTTAGGTTGTTGGTCCATTAGCTATCTTTTATGATATGGTCTGTAGTCGAGCATATTATTTGGCAGGGCATAGGGTCCTTTGGACACAGTAGATTTTTGTCGAAGAATTCGGGTAATTGCTGTATAGTTTTGGGGCTGGGTTGGATAATTGTTTCTTAGTGTTAAGGTGTAAATAAAATGTTACCTAAAGGACAGCTTCCCTTTCAAAACTGCTCAGTTTCAAATGTGTGGGGGGCAGGGCATGCTGTCATGACATTTCCCTCTATTTAATGAATCCCTTTCAGAAAATGCATATATATAGCATTATGTATCTATTATGGTTTTTGACATGAAAGGGGCTAGAAATCTATAGAAATTTTATTTTCCATCCAATTTTTTTTTATGGAAAAGGGTCATAATTTTTTAAATGTCGCATACTGTAAATTCAGAAATTAATGCGTGAATTTATTATTGCGAATTTTCGACAACCGACAATAATGCGAATGGTATTCATGTTGTAATACAATATTAATAGCAAAAATTAAAATGTGACTTTTAATTATTGCGATGTTCATCCTGTCACATTTTTCGCATTAATAAAAACATCGCATTAATTTCTGAATTTACAGTATTTGTTTGGTGTTTTTTTTTTGTCCCTTTTCGTAGGCCATTGTGTATTATCTGTTCTTATTACAGCTTATGTTTACCCATTTCATATTTTTTATTGTGATCTCTAAATCCATTGGGCTGATTTTAACCAAACCTTGCTATACCAGTCCTCTTTAAAAATTATTTCTGACAAGTCTGCCATCATTCAAATTTTGTCATCGTTACTGTGTAGTGTTTTGATAATTTTTTGTCCTTTTTCGTTTGGCCATTGTATTGTCTGTCCTTTGATTTACGGCTTCTGATTACCACTTTGGTATCTTCAAACTTTTCTTAATAAAAATGGAAATATCTACTTTTGACATCTCTGTAACCATTGAACCAATATTGGCTAAAAGGGTCCTTGGATGGTCCTCTTTCAGAACTGTCGGATAGTACTGTCTTGCATCAAAGATGGCGACTATTTCTAAAAATTAAAAAATTCTGAAAAATCCATTCTGCATTAAAAATTTAAATAGTAGGTATATGGTGTTGAGATGTATTTCTGGGTTTCACCGTAAAATTTGTAATTTTGTAGATTTTTGACAAACATGCAAATTAAGCCTAATATGATAAAAATTCTATTGTAAATCTTCTCGGAAACCATTTTACCATATGAACCTAAATTTAGCTCGAATTGGGTTTTTTGGATGTTCCACTTCCAAACGTATGTCCTGCAGACCTGCCTTTACCCAAACATGGCAGTCGTTACTAAAAATAGAAATTCTAACATTGTTAAATATTGTCTCACAGACCTATTATTTATTGGAAAATTACCTAGCAACCGTACATTTCTAGAACCAGAATTTGGAGCCGTTTTTGCCATTGAATTCTCAGAAATTCCTGACTGAAGTATTCCAACAGATTTGTTGTACCTGATATAAATGACTATTAGGTGAAAATGAATAAAATAATGCTTCTCAAAATCTAGGCTTAATGGAACACACTGCATGAATAACCCAAGTGAGCCTCTGGTTATATTTTAATATTCTCCTCAGCAACCACTTCAAATATACACACAACAGTAAACTTGTAACATTTCAACAAAAACATTTTCATATTTTTTCTTAAATACAAATGATCTGTTATATAAAGTGTACACCTACATGTATACAGTTTCAGTCCAAAACATTATTTTTAGGTTCAGATACTATGAACAATTCAATTTTTTTTTACAACCATTAAATTTGGATAAAAAATGTTAAAGAATATTTAATTGAGATTCTCTCCTTTTTGACCCCTATTATATCAAAAAATGTCAGCTACATAATAACACTGACTTTTTCCTGAAAGGGAATTCCTAAGTTTTATTACAAATACTGCCTCGTCAAAATTGGATGAACAATATATGCTCCACATAAAGATGACACCATTTTTTGGCACCTTGGGGACCTTTTGTTTGGAACCTGATATAGATACATGTACAATCCCCCCAAACTGTATTATGTGCCAATGCCAGTTGTGTTTAACATTCAGAAGGGTCAGTGAACTAGAACAGACATACCACAGAAATAATTGTGTCTACAGACAACAGAACTACAACATGATATTTTGCTGCATAAAAATGATTCATGTTCCTCAAATAAACGTTTTCAAAAATCTCTGAATAAATGGGCGAATTTGAACCAAACTCACCCTTAGGGTGTCTGCTTTCAAAATTGTGTCAATCTTCCACATGGCTGCTGTTACTATAAATAGAAGCAGGGTAAAACATACATACAGATCCCATCAAGCCACATTTTTCCACCAAGAGCTGAATTTAACAAGAAGTATGACATGCATGTATGTTATAGTTTTTGCTGAAACAATGTGTTTTGACTAATATGCAAATTAAGCTGATTTTGACCAAATTGATTTTAAAATCTCTGAAACATATATTCTGGGTTTTTCTGTGAAACTTTAATTGCAGCCAATTTATACCTATTATGCAAGTTAGGTGTGTTAATTGTTTTATTGATTAAATCTACCATTAATTTTTGACAAAAATATGCAAATTAAGCTGATTTTGACCCCCAAAAAAATCATTTGACAATCTTCTCATCTGAAACCTGTACCACCAAGCCAAATTAAAATGAAACTTTGCTGGGGTGGTCTTCTTTCAAAATTCTGTCCAACAGCTCAGACATCATAGATTTTTAGACTATAACTGCTTTAACTTCATTCAAAATGAGGTCAGAGTTACATCACAACTGCATGATATGAGTTATTCAATATCATCTTCCTAGATATAGTTATTCTGTTGAATTGTTCTTTCAGTGATTTATACTGATAATTTGGTATGCATACTAGGTATATTTTGATAAAAAAAAGAATTCACATTGAAACCAATCATCCTAATCAAACATTGGATTGAAATGGTCTTTGGGTGATCCACTTTCAACATCTTAGAAATTTCTTAAATAAATTGACCAATGACTACTTCAAGTGAAAGGGACCTAAATGTTATCCTGCTACTGCATGACAATACATTCTTCAACAATATACTGAAATATATTCAGGGATATTCTGTCAGATATTACTTTCAGCTTATTTATATATATATATATATATATATATATTATGCAAATTGCATTCTGTAGGCTTATTTTTATTTTATAAAAAGCACATACAAATCTTTTACTTTTGGACGATTCTCTTTCAAGATTTTTGTCAAACAACCCTGTTCTCCAACTAAGATAGACACTGTTACTAAAAATATACAAATTTTAAGCTGGAATCTGCTGAAATATGATTTTATACCCCCACTCGTAGAGAGGGGGCTATATTGCAATCACCTTGTCCGTCCGTTCACACTTTCGTAACAGATATCTCAGCTTCTACTGGAAGAAATTATTTTATATTTGATATATGGCTTTGGCATGGTGACTTGTACCGTGTCTCCACTTTCCAGGTTTACCGCACATCTACTTCCTGTTTACAGTGCGACTTAGAATTTTTCATGTTTGCCGTAATGAAAACTTTCGTAACAGTTATCTCAGCTTCTACTGGAAGAAATGATTTTATATTTGATATATGGCTTTGGCATGGTGACCGCACATCTACTTCCTGTTTATGGTGCAACTTACAAATGAACGAGTGATGGTATTCTTAGCACGACGTAGCGTGCAACATCTTGTTTAATTTGCTTTACATATAACCCGACTTCCTACAAGATCAGGGCATAATCTAGCTTTGAATGTTTGGGGAAAAAGAGGAATCTTAAAGGGGCATTAGCTACGATTTTGACCCAAAAAATGATATGCTTTGGAAATTGGTCAATAGCTTTAAAATGATGAAATAAAGGTAAATATTTCACATTAAACAGCTTATCGAACCACTTTCCGCCTTTTGAGAATTACTTATTTGCTTGCAAGCAAATAATTTGACCTCGCTTTTTCCGTATGCAATTGACCTTACTAGTGACAGGTAAAAACGAATCATTTGTATTTTGTCGCTTATTAACTGCCAACTTGCATGGTTCTTTGTCCGTAATTAACACCGACTAAAAGCAGATTCACAAAATATAAGAAATAAGTGCATTGTTGTACTGATTTAATGATGATTTGACGAACTCCGTAAACAATGTCGATATTTTATAAGATGGTGTCCATTTCTTGATCGATCTCAAAACACGAGCAGTTGCATGTTTTTTCCCCCGATATGTGTACATTTCATAACATTTATAAGTTACAGAAACACGTTTTATTAAGGCATCAATCATATCTGATAGTTTTTATGGGTAACAAAAATTTACGATTTGGCATATAATGTCCCTTTAAGAAGTGACATCATGTTTGGGGAAATTGATGAAAAACACTTTTATCACAAAAACACTGAAACAATGTAATAGATAATATAGTGACTATTCCTGAAACTCTTTTTACATGATAATTCAACCAAGGACATGATAATTTGCTGACCAACGAATTTCACACTGCCAAATTAAAGAGGTTTTTGTTCTTAGGTGTGTGTACCAGGAACTTATTATCTTGAGACATATCTTTCCAAAACATTTGTGGCATGAGATTTTTGTCAGTCTTGTCCGTGATTCTTCCCCTCAAGCTAAGTTTTGAGTTGAATACTTCACTGTTCTTTTTTTTAAGAGGGGGTTTTATCTTCATTGTTTCCTTTTAATCATATTAATTATCATGTCTTCAAAATAGAAAACTGACCCTTTAATAATTAGGACATTTTATATCTTTTAGAATGGGCCGTTGTGGCCGTGATCATATGTAGTTGGATTTACAACTATCTGTGCAATCAGTGCCTATCACCACTAAAGTTGTGAGTATTAGTCCCACTCAGGGTGAAAGTCCCGGGTGGCTCAATGAGTTAGGTAGTTGGATTACCTTACAAATTATACAAGCCTATCACCAATACGACGTGGGTTCGGGTGCAGCTTTGTAAATTTCAAAAAAAGGTGCACTCGACTTGCAGTCGCAAGTGATAAAGTTTACCAGTTGCTTGCCCGTGGTTCTCTCCGGCTTCTTCCACCACTAAAACTGGTCGTCATGATATAGCTGAAATAAATTTGCTGAAAGTGGCGTTAAACCCCAAAAATCAATCAAAATCAATAAATGGCTCAGAGCGAAGTGTACTCAATACAACATTGTATGATAAAGTTTGTCAGTGATTTTCTCCAGGTATTCCAGTTGCCTCCACCAATAAAACTGACTGCAATGATATAGCTGAAATATTGTTGAAACTCAAAACTTTAGTGGTGAAGGGCACAGGTAGTTGTAAATCCAACTCATATGATTATGACCCAGTTGTTACAATTGTAGAATATTCCATGTTTGTTATTTTGAGGTGTACTTGATACAACTTTACGTGATAAAGTTTGTCAGTAACTTGCAACATGTCACAATAAAACTGACTGCCAAGATATAACTGAAATATAGTAAGAAGTGGCATTAAACACTATAACCCTAATCCATATATCTGTTGTCAAACAAATATTTTACATAGGTTTTATATTTCCTTGTTATATTAAATCTGATAATTCTAATTTGATGACTACTCGTATTATTTACAACAAATGATTATGGACAACATTGTTACAACGACGTGCTTCCTTTATCACTTTTGTTTAAAATGAATAATCCATTATTGCTGTTATCGATACCACAAGATAAATATTGCAAAATGATCTATTAAATATAATTTTCCCTCATTTTTTTTTCAAAACTGATCGGGTGTTCTCTTTGCTAGTCTCAAAAGTTCTTTTCCAAAATTTTCAATCGAGGTGACATCACCATTTTGTTTCCTAATTATTTATTGCCAAATTTAGTAAGAGTTGCTTCCCTTTGTCAAAAAATTTGAAGGCGGATCCAGGACTTCAAGTTAAAGGGGGTGTAGTTATAATAATCGTGCCGAGCGGAGCGAGGTGCGAAATTTTTGGGGGTATTTCGTGTGAAAAATCACGATTTTATGCAAAAAAAATCATATTTTTTCCAATTTTAGGGGGGCTCCGCCCCTGGACTTCATTTCGCAGGAAAATCAACATCTCTCTGACAAAAGGTGATTTCCAAAATTTGTTGGTAACTTAAATTGTCATTCCACTGGCTAGATTAGGCCCTGGAGACTTAAAGGTCAAATTAATCGGGAAAGTGCTTACAATCTTTTGAATTCTATGCTGTGTTGTTTTTGTCAATTGGAAAGCAATGACAACCACTATCATACAAAAACAGGATTTACTTGTGACGAGGAATGGGTCAACTTTTTAAGCTTCAGATTGGGTCGTAAATTTCCCACTTTAGTTAAACGAGTGGAATTTTTAAACTATAATACATGCATATTAGTCGGTCATATTTCTACAAGATCAAGCTTTAATGTTAAGGCAGAACCTTCTGGGGACCAACCGTTGTGTTCGAAATAGACAGGTGTTCAGTTTATACAGGTTTAATAACAAAGATTTCCTACATTGGGACTTAATTTAGATTTCAGTATATACAGGATTCTAGTTTATTCAGTGTTCGGATTAAGCAGGTTTCACTGTATACATAAAGTGTATATTTAGCCTTGACATATCTTCTCTAGACAAGAGCACTATAGGTATATTGGTCTATTTATAGATCAAGGGTGGTTCAATTCCACCAGTGTTCCCAGAGTTGATATAGGGCTGACAATAATCAGTTAAAACAGTATAGATCAAGAGTGGTTCAATTCCACCAGAATTCCCAGAGTGGATATAGGGCTGACAATAATAAGTTAACACAGTATAGATCAAGGGTGGTTCAATTCCACCAGTGTTCCCTGCAGAGTTGATATAGGGCTGACAAAGATAAGTTAACACAGTATAGATCAAGGGTGGTTCAATTCCACCAGTGTTCCCAGAGTTGATATAGGGCTGACAATAATCAGTTAAAACAGTATAGATCAAGGGTGGTTCAATTCCACCAGTGTTCCCAGAGTTGATATAGGGCTGATTATAATAAGCTAAAACAGTATAGATCAAGGATGGTTCAATTCCACCAGTGTTCCCAGAGTTGATATAGGGCTGATTATAATAAGTTAAAACAGTATAGATCAAGGGTGGTTCAATTCCACCAGTGTTCCCAGAGTTGATATAGGGTTGATTATAATAAGTTAAAACAGTATTGGTTGGCATTAGAACAAAGATCAAAAGCTCAAACCAATCTTCTGGTAAACCCAAAACTTACAAGCTCACAGGACTGTCAGGAGTCTGTGTTGCTCACCTAATTATCATTCTTATAAACTGGTAATTTATTGGACAAGTATAAGGGACCGACCATTTAACTTGCAGGGGGGGCTATGTTTTTTTTTTTTTCGAACAACACAAGAGTTAGAATATCTATTTTTTTTGTCGTGCAAAGCGCAAATTTTTTTTTTCAAGAATTTAACATTAGGTTATATAACAAAAACTCTAAATCATATTATTTTTTTTTCCTCCACCAAAATCAGAATATTTTTTTCAGCAACATTGGGAATCAGAATATTTTTTTTTTTTTTTAAACCATAACCACCCCCTGGAAGTTAAATGGTCCATTCCTAAATAAAGGGCTTCCATCTACACTCGAGATTCACTGCAAATTATTGTTGCCTATTAATCAGAATCCAAGATGGTCACCATCACAGGACAAAGTCTTAACATATGGAAAAATGAGAAAATAATTTCAGAAACTAGAAATTTGATTGAGCCCAAAATTTGTTTTGTTGTGTTGATCGGAAATCCAAGATGATCACGGGGCCATCGTGGTCGCGATCGTATGGTGGTTGGATTTTAAACTTACTACCTATGCAGTCTGTACCTATCCCCACTAAAGTTGTGAGTTCGAATCCTGCACAGGTGAGATGTGCTCGATACAACATTATGTGACAAAGTGTGTCAGTGATTTGTGACAGGTTGGTGGTTTTCTCCACCAATAAAACCGACCGTCACGGCGTCACGATATAAAAGTGACGTTAAACACCATAAACCAACCCAACCTAAGATGGTCACCATATCATTGGACCCTATGGGAAAAATATTAATAAATTACTCCAATCTGAAACCAATGAACAATTCAGAAATAAATCATGGAAGCCAGAATGTGTTTTGAGTTTTAATATGGGTTGGCAGATAAAATTTACTAATATCCACCAACCCATGTTAAAACTCAAAATACATTCTAGCTTCCATGAATTATTTTGATTCTGATATGTCTAAGAGTACAAATACGGTAGTATACTTTGATTGGAAGACGGTAATTTATATTTACGTTTGCGGACAATGTTGCACACAATTCATGCTGCCAAATTCGAGCAGACGATAATACATTAACATGTACATTTACGACGGGAAAGTCAGTCACATGAACCGGCGCATGTGCTAATGTTTGCAAAGCGAAAGAAAGACGTCATGTTAGAATTTGAAAGTAAACCTTGCTGGAATGTACTTTGGATGGCCCTTTACAAAATGAGTTTTGTGTTGATCGAAAATCCAAGATGGCTGGCATTTCAGCATAAATTTAAAATATTTCAAAATTATTCATGGCTAGAATTAGATACGATAACGTAACCCTCATTTCGCTTGTGCTCCATTTAGGGTTACGAATCGATCTCATTCAACGTATGGGAGCAAATTAAAATTTTCGTTCCGTGAATATTTCAACTTTCTTTTTGCATATCTGGTCATATCTTATTATTCCCAACAATTTTTAAGTAATGGTGATACGAAATAAGTGTTACAATCCCTGTTTCTATCTTCAAGACCGGTTTCATATTTGAAAATTGTTACTTGTCCCCCATAACACCTTACGTAGACTCTCGCGATGGGCGGAGCCTATCCATATATGGAAACTGTTACTATGAAAAAGTCGATTTTACTATAAAATTGATCCAAATAAGGATATCTTAAAAACGAGGCAAGTGCGCGTGAACTAGCAACTTGTAAACAAAATCTCGGACAGAAAGAAGATTTCATGCATTCAAATTTTCAGATGGATATAAGTCTACCATGGATTGCTGCAGCGATTATTTAACACCTCAAGGTTTACCTAAATATATTTATCTTTTACCCCCGTTAATTTTTCCAACCACTTACAACGGAATTAGGACAAAAAACCGCCCGGTGTGAATCACTCTGGGCGCTGCTCCCATAAGTTGAATGGGATCGATTCGTAACCCTAAATGGAGCACAAGCGGAATGAGGGTTACGTTATCGTATCTATGCTAGAATGTGACGTTGGGAACCTTTACATAATGTGTTGGGGGGTT
>MJUT01006067.1:7587-31326 GCA_002080005.1 Gigantidas platifrons | reverse complement strand
GATGAGAAATTCAAGATGGCCACCAACGCAGGACATAGGTAAATGGACTAAATGTACTATATGGAAAGATGCATGAAAAAAAAATTCTCAGATGTTAGAAATTTGATTGCACCCTTACTGAACATGATTAATAATTAAATGGTCCTTACATAATACAAAGTATTGTTTCAATTTGTGTGGATTTGAAATAAACATTAAAGGGGAAATAAAGAATGGACAATCCAGAGACACTGGCAACACTGGGCACACAAAACACAGGACAAAGACAAACTTAACAAAACCACAACAAAAAAACACAGAAAACTAAAGAGACGAGCAAAAACAATTGGTGAACCCAGGTGCTCATCACCACATGACAAATTCAACATAGGAACCTACAGGGAAAATATTTCCAAATTATTCAATTCTGAAACTGACCCCGATCAGGCCAAACCACTATAAAATTGATATTTGTTGCTTCTACGCTAAACACGCAGTATCAAGGAGAAAGAGCAAAAACTGGTTGGCTCGGAATCAGGATAATGTGTCCGAGTGATGTGACATGTCTATCCGCTGACTGCTGTTTCAGTGAGCTAGCATTATAAAAATCAAACTTCCGTTAAGCTTCTTGGTCTAGTGCAAAGTGGACCTCATCATCATTAACTTGTTCTCGTCATGAACCGGCATGATATAGCTAAAAAATTGCTGAGTTGGCGTTAAACAACAATCACTCACTCAACCCAATTACAACATAAATTTAACATAGGACCCGATGGAAAAAAATATTTCAAAATTATTCTAATCTGAAACCAATGAACCATTTAAAAGTAAACTATGCTGGAATTTGCTTTGGGGTGTCCTATGCATAATGTATATTTTGTGTTTATTGGATATCCAAGATGACTTTAACATAGGAAACCATAGGCCATGGGGAAAATATTTCAAAATTATTCTAATCAGTAAGCAATAAAACAATTGGAAAACAATATTGGAATTGGATGCTTTTGGGGGTTCTTTATAAAATCTGTGTTTTTTGTGTTGATAGAAAATCTAAGATGGCCACCATGGCAAGATAAATTTAACATAGGAAAAGAAATCAAATTATCATCAATCTCTTGTATCACTGGGGTAAAGCTGATGACCGTAAGTGCAATTACGGTCATCCCAAGATGGTGGAAGTGGAATCAGGTATGAATCTTTCTTGTCGATTAAATTTTTTCTGTAATGTATTTTAAATGGCACATGCATTGGTATGATAGTAATCTATGAACTTATCAAAAGGAAATCACAAATTACGACTGAAAAATGTAGATGAAAGAGAAAATCTTATTTCAAAAATCGCTAAGATGACCGCAACTGAAAACTGAGATGACCGTAATTGCAGTTTTTAGTTACGGTCATCTTAACGATTTTTTAAAATCAGATTTTCTCTTTCATATACATTTTTCAGTCGTAATTTGTGATTTCCCTGTGAAAAATTCATAGATTACTATCATACTAATCAATGCATGTGTCATTTAAAATACATTATAGAAACAATTTAATCGACAAAAAATATTCTTACCCAATTTCATGTCTGCCATCTTGGGATGACAGTAATTTACAGTTATGTCATCAGCTTTACCCTAGTGTTGTATGTAGGCTGATCGTCAAGAGCACATTATAATTTATGAGACATGATATTTATCAACAATCACTGTTGTCTGTCAAAAACAACTCTGGTCAAAAAGAATTTAAACAATATGAATGAATCATTTCTCAACATACTCAGTGGTTTTATTTTTAAATTTACAGTTTAATTAATTTCATCAGTATAATTACTTACGGTGTCATTAAGCATTGAGTTCTAGGTTATCTTCCTAGAATATACATCTAGTGTCATTAAAAAAAAATATGATATAGTGTGTTAGCCAAGGAACGCCTAGAATGTTGAACTACTCCCCATAAAAATTATTTCAAAAAAATGAATTGAATTCATTGTAAATTTGATATAGATTAATCCTTAATCTCCCAAATATATCTTTCTTTCTTCTATCCATTACAAATTAGAGAGAAAATAATAATACTAAATGATGTCTTTTAAACCCTGATGGAATTTCTCATCATAAAAATTATAACTGTTTTACTGGGAAACTCCCATCAAGCTTATTTGCAAGACTGTTGTTTAATATATAAATTAAAAAAAATTAAAAAATTCTAAAATTCTAAATTTGAAACACAGTAAATATGATCAAATAAGACAGAGGATAATACATGTATGAGTCACATTATTTTGAAAAATGACAAATACTAGATTTTGAATTATCTTTTCATAATCAAAGAAAATAATGTATTTTTAGTTTAATAATTGTATTCAATTAGCATATATTTCTATAAATATGAGATAAGACTGAAAGTAAGGTGTGAAAAAGCTAAGAAATGCATAGAATGACATGTTTAATACATCATACATGTACATGTTAAGATTCTGTTTACTTCAATGTTTCTAATGGTTGGTACAAGTTTGGTCTTTTTTCAACATTACTAACTTTGTAATACCTTCCATTCTTGCATCATAAAATAAAGGAACTTCACTTTACTGGTAATTAAGAAATAACCTTATCAAAAGCAAATAATTTCTTTTGAAGGAATATTCCAAATCTACATCTAATCCTATATACAATCTACAGACATAATGACAGATGCAAAAATGTCTAGTATTAGAAAAACATGATTTTAGACAGTTCTGTAATTTTATTTTAGAAAATAACAAATGAAACAACATATTCTTTAGTTAGTTTTAAAATTCTCAAAACATTTTTGAAACCAAATTTTTTAATTTACACATACAAAAAAGTGTTTCCTTGATGGATGATACTTTCTTTCAAATCAATATTCATACATTTTATAAATGACACAATTAAAATCATGAAAACAGTAACGAATAAAGTGGTGAAATTGTAAGTATAAAATACATATTAATTATCGATTTAACAATTAAAATTTCAACAATATCCACGTCTTCAACAAAGTATGGTCAAATTCTATCATAAAAATTGCTTCATATCCAGATAAAACACAACTAGTAAAATTTGCTGCCAGCTTTCTATTGTCCATTTACATATGTAACATCAAGATTGTTCAAAATGTCTCAAAAAATAGTTCTTTAATATTATTTTTATTTTTATATATAAATAATGTGAAAACTTCCCTGATAAAAACTTGTCAAGCTCTAGTTATAACTTGGCACAAGTCCAGCTGCAAAATAAAACCCTCGGTAAGAAGGAAGAAATAAAACACATTATAAACATCATGAGTTTGTCATTACAGGCACTGGGGGAGTAAATTTCCATGGGTCCTCTACCATACTATTGTGATACATTATAAACATCATGAGTTTGTCATTACAGACACTGGGGGAGTAAATTTCCATGGGTCCTCTACCATACTATTGTGATAATAATCTTCTATTGAACCGCTGCCTCGGGGTGTAAAATTTCGACCACGTCTTGAATTCTGTAAATTTAAAATTTAGCAATATTAATTTTCTAGAAAAAACAGATATTTTAGTCATGATGAAAAAAGAAGACAACAAATTGTTTACAGATTCAGGTTAAAGCAGAATAAAATAGTTATCCAGTATGTAAAACTAGTTGGCATTAAGATTATTTTGGAACACATTTTTTTTCTTCGAAGCACATGCTTATATATATATGTATGTTCTACATGTTAACGTGACTAACAAGACACAGAATCTAGCATAATAAATTTAAATATTACCAATACATTATATGTTTAAATTTACTACCAAATAAATAAAATGCATGTTGCAACGTGGCAGATATAATAATAACATTCTCTTAAATTATGTCTCATGTCATTTAAAAACTTTACTTGTAATTATGTTTGCAAATATGAAGACTATATAAATGTTTTAAATTCTTCTTTCTTTTCCTTCAATTTTTTTTATACGGTACCAACTGAGCTTTTACTTCAACCCATCTGTTTTGCACTCTTTCTAATATTTAAACAATTATTCATTTGCAAATTGATATACATGTAAATTTATAAAATGTGTACCCCCAGTATATTTTATTGTGTGGTTATCATTTTATGTCCATTACCCTACATGTACTGAAATTGACAACTAACTTACTTGAGTTCATTAAGATATATAGTAAGCATCTCAAATATTAATAGTTTTGTCCAACATGTCCCTTCTCCTCTACATAAATAATAAGTTAAACAGGTTGGTTGTCAAGTATGCCAGAGATCCTAGACAGTAGGATACAATTTTGATGTTGAGTCCAAATAATAGGATAATACATGTATTTTGTAAAACAATCGTGAGTCCCAAACACCAGTGATGATTTTGTGACTCCTATATACTCTATGTCACCCTTCCAAAAGTCTAAGTTGTTGCGGAAATGAGAATTTATTACTGTGTTGCATCAAACGAAAGTATATCTGAAAGATTGAATCTGGTTCATATTATACGCAACAATGACTTATCCTTCATTTGAATTGTTTGCAAATAGAAATCTTATTTATGTCTCATACATGTATACGTCATAGAAGATTTAAGACTTTTTGACCATTGTTTGTACCATAATATGTAACCTGGGAGTGTTAGCAGATTCAGTTGGATGTTCTCAGAATTATTCATAATGTCAACTGGTAAGCAGTCTTCGAAATTAGACTTTCAAATTTACTGGCCAGAAAACTCCAAAATTATAATATTCTATTGAAAAATTTGGCAAAAGTAACTGGTCCGAATCAATTTTCACTGGCCGTGGGCCACCAAACCACTGCTAAAGTCAATGACTGGGTAAGTAAAATTAAGACAAAACTTTTAGGCACATAAAAAAACTCTTTCATATTCACACACTGGTCATGACACCTCAGATAAACAGAAAGTTGTGATTAAAAAGTTGAGGTAAAATTAATGAATCAAGGTATAAAAAATCAAGGTCTCATTAGACAAATATGTTAACCATATTATAAAAAATCTGTGTAGAGAGAGATAAGGAGTGAATGAGTTATTGTTGTTTTAACATCAAGTCAGCAATTTTTCAGCTATATCATAGCGAGATCAAGTTAATTTTCAATGAGATCATGATGAGGTTTAGCTTTGTACTATATCAACATGCTTAGTTGGATTTTTATAGTACTAGCTCACTGAAACAATGATGCGTGGATAGACACATGTCGCCCCACTCAGACACATTATCCTGATTCCAAGCCAACCAATATTTGCTCAGAAGATAAGGATGTATTCATGCTAATTGTAAAGGGACAATATAAAATATAGACCATTATCTTGTAATAGAATATACTATAGTAATGGATTTTTCAATGCAAAAGGGTAAGGAATGGACACAAAAAAAGAAACTAGAAAAATTGGCACTTGACAACCTTTCTATCTGTTGTTCTGGAACATTAATTCATGTAACAAGAGTACAGACGAGTTGCAAGTGTTCCATTATATAAACTATCTTTGTTTATCTACCTGTTGATAACGTTGATTATATTGTCTGTTTCCACTACTAAAACCAGAATATGATGCTGGAGATGAATAACTTCTGTTTAAAGGTGACTGTGGTGTTTTAAATACATCATTTGGACTAGAGAATCTATTGTTTGTCACAGAATTTGGTGTATTTTGAGTGTTTCTAGGACTATTATTGTATGATCTATTTTGAGAGAAATTCTGTCCTCTGGGACTGTTGTTGCGTGGTCCATTATTTGAATAACTATTTCCTCGTGGACTATATTGATTGTATGGAGTTCCGCGCGATCTGTTCCCTCTTGGACTGTACCCTACTGCAGGTGTCCCCCAACCTGGCAATGAAGTCGAGGGGTTGGCAGAAGTAATTGGGCTATTGTAAGCAGAATTACGCCCTTGATCGTTCGCGAATACATTTTTGGGAGAGTTGTTGTCGTATTGGGACTTCTGATATCCCTTGAAACTCATGTCTATAGCGTTTTTGTCTTCTCTCGTTCTTTTTGAATCGCTTGAAATCTAAACCGGAAGTAGCTGAAAATGGAAGCGGAAATAAATTAAAATAGGCAATATTTAATGACGTAGTACACACGAGGAGATTTTTCAACATGTCGAAAGTAGTTGATGTAAACAAAAAAGTACAGGATTTAATCCTTTCTGGCTTTTAAACTCACTACAAACTCATGGTATTGTCTAACTTATTTCAGTGTTTAACTTGGCAAGAAAAATGCAAAATATATTTACACAATAAACATGATAAATTGATCCACTGACACTGTCACTGGTAGTCCAGATTTCTAGTCCTATCTATAACATAGGGCCTATGACTTCACACTCCATGTTCATATTTTACGTTTTCATTGGGATTTTATCATTTTTTATTTTATGCGGAATGGCAGCAAATAGAAAATATCGCCACCCGAGGTACTATGTCAGTATGTGATAGGACTATCCGGATTTCCAGTCAAATCGGTCACAGTTAAATCGCCCCTGTCAAATCGGCCCAAAAATGAAAGTCAAATCTCCCCCACCCCCCAAAGAAACAAGCAAACAAAGACAAATGAAAGAATATTAATGAGGATACCAATGGTATTTTGAGCTAGTTTATGTTCAGCATGCAGTCTAGAATAGAAATGAAAGATTTTTTTTTCTAAAAGAATACCAATTATTATGCGTCAAAAAACTATCAACAAGTAGTTGCCAAAAAGTCGTAATGTAACTAGAAAGGTAAAAATTACGACCTAGTTATTTATATGCTTTTATAAATAAAACTTTGTGGCTGTAAACTAGAAATAGAATAGCAATAAATAAAAAATAGCTATAAATTTGTTTACAAAACTATTGAAAAACGCTGATACGACTTGATATGTGCTGTTTGCAAAATTTATAAAAAAAAACACACACGAACAGTAAAAAGGTTGTTTTTTTTTATACCAACGCAAAAGTGCATGAAATGACTAAAATGCTGTACAAGTGTGCAAATAACCTCTTTTTTAATGAATCACTCATCAAATGCTAAAATAGTATCAATTTTGAAAAGAGTAAAGTTTTGAATATTAAAGATTAAATAAAAAAACATAATAATACAATGATTTGATCTGGGGTCGATTTGACTGCCGACACACTGGGTGTAATAAAAAAAAAAGCAGGTGCGACCTGATCAGCGGACGATATAATATAGCCAATATAAGATAGTCATTGTCTTGTTGAGATTGTGCTACTACATTTGTATTCAGATTATTATAAGACTTTCACTTATCCCAAAATAGTATACACTGAAAGGAACATGTTAATCATATTTTTCTCTCCAAAACCGGCAAAAGTTCTGTCATCATGTAACAAGAGAAAAACCACATTACCATGTAAAATAAAGCTTTTCATAATATTGCAAAATTTCAATTTTATATCAATGTGAGGCACAATCTGAATCATTAAAAAAAAAAAACTGTAGGAATTAAAAAAAAAATAATAGTTTCGATTCTGAAAATGACTTGTTGATTGGTCTAGAACAAGCATAAACTTAACATCTGTGAAATGTCTATGATATATTTACTGTCTAAAAGTCCACAGCCATATAGTAAAGACAATATGTCACATGTTTGCTTCCGGAAACAGGACAACTGAGACCACTTTTAAGACAACTCGGACCAATTTTCTAGGACAACTCAGAGTTGTGTCTTAAAAATAATTGGTCCGAGTTGTCACAAATTCTTTGCTTCCATAGTACATTTCCGATTGAATAATGTCAAAATACTTCAGATTTTTTTTATATAATGTATTCCAAATAATTAAGTACAAATTTTTTTTATTTTTATTGCTTTTTTATGGCATCCCCATGCAGAATTATTTTATAGATAAAACTCTCCAAACTAATCTAACAACAAAAATAACATGAGGAGAGCTACTGTAGGATTAAATAGTGTCCGCTGTGAAGTATTGTCCTCTGTTACAATTGTCTTCTATGATAAAGTCTGAGGACGGAATAAAGCACAGAGGTGACATCTTTTGGTCTGTTAGTGTAAACATATTTTATTAATTAAGACATATCATAAATTACATACAAGTACAACTGCAATTGAATTAATTAAAGGGATCCGAAAACAAGCTATTGAGCTTATATAAATTTGTCTGTTGGGGATTTTTCATTTGAAAAAGATAGTCTGACACATTTTCACAGGACAATATTATGGCTTGCACTACTAGTAGCCTCTTGCTGTATGTAATCCTCATGAAATAAATACAGAATTAAATCAAAACTGTAGTCTTTTTTTTTTTTGTAATTATTTTTTTTTTATTGTTGCTCAAGTTATAATTTACATACATGTTTATCATACCGGGGTAATGAATAAGTTTTTTTTAATATTTATTTAAAATTGTTGAATAGCAAAATCAAATATTTTTTTACATACCCTGATACCTTTATTTTCTTTCAAAAAAGGGACTGCCAAATGAGAGGTTTCATGAAAAAGTTGCATGTTTATAGACCAGACCACTCTATTTAATCAATTAAAAACTAAGCAGCTGCCATTAATAGGTAAATCTTTTGATGTGCAATCAATTAGTGACAATTTAATTACACGTGTCACCTGTGACATTTCAAACTTGATTGTTTACACATATCTGTTATCTACTCAATAAGATTATAATTGTAATGTAATCAAGGCCTTCAGGTAATTATCAAAGCTGTTTGATGTAGGGGAATATCATGATTTGCCACAATGTATAATCTGGTCACATTATGGACACATACATGGTGTACCCAAATTATATTCAATTAAAAAATTGATTAGCATGTCCCTTTATGCATACATGCAGATATTAACAAATAATCCAATTAAACATGTTAGATAAGTATAGGATACCGTACATTTCAAACAAAAGAACTGTCCTTTATTGGATCTGGGAGGCTTCTTTTTCCGCACGAATACACAGGTGAAGGCAGAGAAGCCGAAGGCGTCGAGGCTTTTACCTGTGTACGAGTGCTGAAAAAGAAGCTTTCCATATTCTATAATGCTCAGTTCTTTTGTTTGAAATGTACGGTATCTAACTTGTACAATAATTCAATTTGTAAATAAAATGACATATATATTGTTTTTGGTTTTTACAGTTGTTTATTAATTTTTTTGTACAGATAATTTAAAGGCACATGTATCTGACCTGCATTAAGGTAAATTATAAATAGAAAATGTTACTCAAATCTGGTTATGTGTATTTCAATTTTATTGCAATTATCGAACCAGTAACAAAATCTACACTCAAAGATGCATTTTTAGCTCACCTGACCCAAAGGGTCATGTGAGCTTTTGTCATCACTTTGCGTCCGTCGTCGTCCGCGTCTGTAAACTTTTCATAATTTCTTCTTCTTTGAAACCACTGAACTGATTTGGACCAAATTTGGCAGAAATGTTCATTGGGAGGTCCTCTACTAAATTTATTATTTTGGTGCAGATCGGAAATCCAACATGGCCGCCAGGGCCAATAATGTGTTCTGATTGGTTGAAACTTTGAAAATCTTCTTGTCAGAAACTACTCAGCCGATGGAATTGTAACATTATAGAAATGATGACTGGATGGTCCTCTACTAAATTTGTTATTTTTGTGCCGATCGCATATCCAAGATGGCCGCCATGACTCAACTTAGTTTTAACATAGAACCCTATAGGAAAATTTTTTTAAAATTTTTTCCTCTGAAAGCAGTAA
Source organism: Gigantidas platifrons (assembly GCA_002080005.1). NCBI lineage: Eukaryota > Metazoa > Mollusca > Bivalvia > Mytilida > Modiolidae > Gigantidas > Gigantidas platifrons. The sequence goes on along the minus strand of MJUT01006067.1, from coordinate 21,665 downwards.
GTCAATTTAAAGCAAACATGACATGAATTGTCCTTAGGTGGTCAACTTTCAAAATAATGTCATGTGACCCCGACCTCCATCCAAGATGGCCACCATCAGCGAACATAGTTTTTAACATAGGACCCTATGGAAAAAATGTTTAAAAATTGTTTCCTCTGAAACCAGTAAGTCAATTTAAAGCAAACGTGGCAAGAATGGTCCTTAGGTGGTCAACTTTCAAAATAATATCATGTGACCCCGACCTCCATCCAAGATGGCCGCCATTAGCGAACATAGTTTTAGCATAGGACCCTATGGAAAAAATGTTTAAAAAAAATTTTCCTCTGAAACCAGTAAGTCAATTTAAAGCAAACATGGCATGAATGGTCCTTAGGTGGTCAACTTTCAAAATAATGTCCTCCATCCAAGATGGCCACCATCAGCAAGCATAGTTTTAACATAGGACCCTATGGGAAAAATGTTTAAATTTGTTTTCCTCTGAAACCAGTTAGCCAATTTAAAGCAAACATGGCATGAATGGTACTTAAATGGTCAACTTTCAAAATTATATCCAGTGACCCAGACCTCCATCCAAGATGACCGCCATCAGCGGACCATTGGACTGTATGGGAATTTCATTGAAAAACCATTTTGTGAGAAACTACTCAACAAATTGAATATTTTGCATTATATGAATGTTACTTGGATGGTTCTACACCTGATCTATTATTTTGGTGCAGATTGGAAATTCAAGGTGACCTCCATTGATGGATGAAGTTTAACATACCGGTAGGTCCTTTACCAGAATTGTATTTTGGTGCTGATCGGTAATTAAACATGGCTGCCAGGGGTAGATAATGTTTTCTGATCTTTAAAAATCTTCTGGTCAGAAACTACTGATTCAATTGAATTTGTTTTTTGGTGTGAATGATCTATGGATGGTCCTCTACCTAAATTGTAAATTTGGTTCCGATTGGAAATTCAAGATGGCCACCATAGACGAACAAAGTTTAACATACAAATGTAGAAGCCTACAAGACCCAATGGAAATTTGTACTGAGTTGTTCTTCTTAGAAAGTACCAAGCCAGTTGACTTGATTTGTTCTATGCTGCTCCTATCTGCAAACAGAAAGACTTGAAAAATATGCTTGTTGATAACCTTCTTCAAGAATTAAAACTTAAGCAGTCTAATATACTTACCATGGGAGATTTTAATTTTGACTTTAGGTTTTCAGAATTTATGGAGCACACATTTAATAGTAAGCAAATTGTGTCTTAAGTCGCAAGAAAATATGAATCTTTGTTAGACTTCACGTTCCTAAGGATTTACCCTGCCAATTATTACCAGGTGAGCGATGACAGGCTCTCCAGAGCCTCTAGTTTGTATTGCAATCTTACATTGTTAATAAATGAAATTAAAAATCTACAAGCAATTAATTTTTGAAACTTATTCTCCGTTAGTCGCCTATCCACAAATGATATCTTATACGAAAAAAAACTGGGTTAAAATGGATTATTGCGTCGTAAATATAATCTCTTTGAAGTCGAACTATTGTTACTGAGTCGATGCAAATAATGTAAACAGTCAAGTACATGTGTTGTGTACGTGATATCCCACTCGAATACACCTTGATAGTTATGAATAGGTTCAAGGTCAAATTAGAGATCCCCGAAATAAATTTATCGCGGTCGGACAAGGCACAAGCTGGATACCAAAATTAGTTACCGGGAACGTTTTACGCATGTCGAATTTAATCATTACTAGTTTTATTAACCATGACTCTTTAAACGGCCACCGTAAAGGGGTGCTCGACTATGGTATGTTTATTTATATCGTCTGTAATAAATAATAGGTATAGAAGACGATATAAATAAAACAGACCAGAAGTCGAACACTTTAACCGTTTAAAGGGTCATGGCTAATAAAACCAGTAATGAATAGAATCATCAGGCGTAAAAAGTGGCCGGTATCTGATTTGGGAGGCCAGTTTTATGAATAGCTTTGCTGGGGGTATTATTGTACAAGATAAGATCAGATTTTTATTTTCGAATTATCGACTCATATGAGCATAACAATCAATATCAAATAAAGTTAATAATACAATAAACAATAATCAATAATATTAAAGAAAATATAAGGCAGTACACAGTATTGAAAATGATTCTGATTAAGTAATACTGTTACTGAGCTCGGCCCAAATTCCATCCACTGTACAATGGGAGATAACTCCGATTGTACAGTGTTGGAATTCTCACCGAGCTTTGCAAATAAAAGAAACATAATGCATATATATATATATATATAAATCAGTGCAAACAATGTGCATCTGAGAACAATGGGAGACTCCACATATCAAACCATCTTTTCTCGCATTTGAAAGTTTTCATATATATTATATCACTTATGAAAGATATAATATTAATATCTTCATTTATCATCAAAAATACAAAATTTTGTTTTATGTCCATAAAGTTAAAATTTGGGACCTCCCTTTCCATGAATAATCTAATTTTATCATTATTTATTTTAAACAAGTTGCAATCTAGGAGAAAATGTGGTTCATCTTCTATTGTAAGGCAGGATTTGCATAGCCGTTCTTCTCTTTTAAGTTTCTTATATCTCCCTCTTTCTATTTCTAGGGTATGTGCACTTATTCTCAGTCTTGTTAGGCTTTTTCTTTTGTTTTCATTTTTTATTGTAAATAGGTAGGATTCTGCACAAAAAGAGATTTTAAAGGATGAATAAGTGTCTAATTTAGAGCTTCTCTTTATGTTTATTTTCCAAAATTCTTCATGTTATATACAAGCCAATACAGATTTATGAGAGACAGATAAGGAATCTTCTTCTTCTTCAGGAAATCCACCTTATGTGCAGGGTCACCGCATAATTAATGCCCGTTTTAAAATTTGATTATTTTTTTTACAATAAAATTAATAGTAAAACCGCATTAAAAAGTTCGAGATAAAAGATAAAAAAGCTTGTATTTACACTATACATGTTGGTCAAATAACAAATTTAAAGAATTAAAAGTTCCTATATCTTCCTTATTAAAATGATAAGGCATTAAAAATGGTTTATCCATTATAAAATTAATATTGTTAAGTCTGGTCTCTTATAGACAGGAATATACTCATGAATATATATTCATTCAATTGTTTAATTATTTTTGTTTAATTCTAAATAATATATATAAACAAGTACATACAGAAAATATAAATATTATTACACAAACAAAATAAATATTATTTACAATATAAAACTTCTCTTTGTTTTTATAATATAATATTACAATTTTTGTCACATATTCTAAAAACATCTTGATTCGAATATAAAAATACCTCTTTCTGACAAACTCATATAGACATAAAAATTTGTATTAATTTATAAAACTTCAATAAAAAGATTGTTTTTAAAATCACAATACACAGGACAATGAAAAATAACATGTGCTTTATCTTAAAGTTTGTGAGTGCATCGGCACCGTTTACACATGCATGAACTCCTGAAAAGAAGCGTTTAATACTTATTATTCTGTCGGTGGCCACCATATTGTTTATACTGGTTATGCAAAAAAGTTCATTGAGTTATGAACGGATCAAAAACAAACGCATGACAGTGCTATTGTCCAATCAAAAGACACGAAAACGATATACATTAATTCTACAAGAATTATACACAATTGGTTATAGTGTATGAAGATATATTATCAGGATCAGTTGAATGTTTTCATAATTTTTTTTTTTATTTTATTGACATTTCTTTGATATTCTATACATTTCAACAATATAACAAGTTATTGTAAAGACAAGTTCCAGATCATTTTTATGTGAAGGCAAAAACATTACTGATTTATTATCACGGTGCATAGCCATAACAGATTCTTTTGGATGAAACGGATTCTTTCGGACCAAGAAACGGATCATTTCGGTTTTTTTCTCAACATGAAATGGATGACAATGTGAATGAGTCGATAGTTATGGAACAGGAAAGGTAATTAAAACAATCTAACTATTCCACGGAACTTCTGAGTTTACCGACAGACCGCTTTTCCTTTACAGCTGTATAAATCCCTCTCATATATTCTACAAAGTGTGCACAAAACAACACCTGTTGACTTCATATTTTTCATATCGATAGTTTGTTACTTATTTACACTTTATTTCTAAAAATATATATACATAGCTGATTCATGATACATTTTCTTTACATGGGGACTTATTTCTAATTATAACATCAATTAATTTAACAGAAAAAAAACCTTAACCAAATATGCAGGTAACGGATTCTTTATGATTTGGTCATTTCTGGCACCGGACTACTTTCGGATCATAATGGCACCGGACACTTCATGATTATTCTCTTTTTCTTTACAGAAAGAGAAGAAAGCGTTCCAGTTTATGGCTACATAAATCAAAGAGAAGCAGACAGTTTTTGTGTAATTCTTTCTTATTCAACTGCATGTTAGACAAAAATGATCCGCGATTAACATCCGATGCATTTCACTTAATCATACGGTAAAAAGCAGCGTTAAAATTATGCTATAATCAAAAGCTGTATTTTGTGATTTGATTAAGATGGCAAAACTGCCATTTCCAAACACTTATTTAAGTATTCAAAACTTTTAGTTGGCATAAACTTATTTTATGAGTTATGGCAGTCAACAATTAATTGTTTGTGCATTAACGTAAATCTTTTACATTCGGTTGGAGCTTAGGTAGGATAACATGGGGTTGAAATGAATTGTATTGAATTGAGGCAAAAAAATATAGCTGTGATGGCGATTAGCCTGATTTTTCACTGTAAAACTTGGTTTACCACACCATTTTTGTCCCCCGACGCTTCGTCGAAGGGGACTATAGAAATGGGTGTTGTCCATGTGCTTGGTTTCCAGATGATAACTTGTGAATGAAAAGTCAGATTGAAGCTAGGTTTGGTATGTAAGTGTATCTTATGAATATCTAGGTCAATTTCGATAATGACAATTTTTCGAAAATTTTTACTAGAGTTGTGCCCCTTTTTATATGCTAAATATTTGGTTTCCAGATGATAACTTGGGAACAAATAGTCAGATTGAAACTATGTTTGGCATGTAAGTGTATCTCATGAATATCTAGGTCAAGTTCGATAGCAATCATTTTTCAACAATTCTTACCAGAGTTACATCCCTTTTTATACTTCGTCCGTGTGTCCCGAATTGGTTTCCAGATAACTTGTGAATGAAAAGTCAATTTGAAGCTAGGTGTGGCATGTAAGTGTATCTTATGAATATCTAGGTCAAATTCGATAATGACAATTTTTCGACAATTTTTACTAAAGTTGTGCCCCTTTTTATACCTCGAAATTGCTAAATATTTGGTTTCCAGGTGATAACTTGCGAACAAATAGTCAGATTGAAACTAGGTTTGGTATGTAAGTGTATATCATGAATATCTAGGTCAAGTGCGATAGCGATCATTTTTCGACAAATCTTACCAGCGTTACATCCCTTTTTATACTTCAAAATTGCTAATATTTTGGTTTCCAAATTATAACTTGTGAACAAAAAATTAGATTGAAACTAGGTTTGGTATGCAAGTGTATCTCATGAATATCTAGGTCAAGTTCGATAATGATGATTTTTCGACAAATCTAACCAGAGTTACTCCCCTTTTTTAGCTCACCTGACCCAAAGGGTCATGTGAGCTTTTGTCATCACTTTGCGTCCGTCGTCGTCCACGTCTGTAAACTTTTCATACTTTCATCTTCTTCTTTGAAACTACTGAACAGATTTGGACCAAACTTGGCAGAATTGTTCATTGGGAGGTCCTCTACCAAATTTGTTATTTGGTTTAGATCGGAAAACCAACATGGCCACCAGGGCCAATAATGTGTTCTGATTGGTTGAAACTTTGAAAATCTTCTTGTCAGAAACTACTCAGCCGATGGAATTGTAACATTATAGAAATGGTGACTGGATGGTCCTCTACTAAATTTGTTATTTTTGTGCCGATCGCATATCCAAGATGGCCACCATGACTCGACTTAGTTTTAACATAGGGCCCTATGGGAAAAATGTTTAAAAAGTTTTTCCTCTGAAACCAGTAAGTCAATTTAAAGCAAACATGGCATGAATGGTCCTTGGGTGGTCAACTTTCAAAAGATTGTCATGTGACCCCGACCTCCATCCAAGATGGCCACCATCAGCGAACATAGTTTTAACATAGGACCCTATGGGAAAAATGTTTAAATTTTGTTACCTCTGAAACCAGTAAGCCAATTTAAAGCAAACATGGCATGAATGGTCCTTAAATGGTCAACTTTCAAAATTATATCCAGTGACCCAGACCTCCATCCAAGATGGCCGCCATCAGCGGACATAGTTTTAACATAGGACCCTATGGGAAAAAAATTTTTAAAATCTTCTCCTCTGAAACCAGTAAACCAATATAGCAAACATGTCATCGATGGTCCTTCGGTGGTCAACTTCCAAAATTGTGTTCAGTGACCCCAATCTCGGTCCAAAATGGCTACCGTCAGTGGCCATAGTTTTAACATAGGACCCAATGGGAAAATTGTTTAAAAGTCTTCTCCTCTGAAACCAGTCAGCCAATTTAAAGCAAACATGGCATGGATGTTCCTTGGGTAGTATATACTTTCAAAATTGTGTCCGGTGACCACAACCTTCATCCAAGATGGCTGCCATGAGCAGACATAGTTTTAACATAGAACCCTATGGGATTTGAATAGTAACTTAGATGTATTCGGCATGCAGACATTCTTAAGAGGACTTATTTATATCAGGTGAGCGATACAGGCTCACCTGAGCCTTTGGTTTACTTCAAAATGGTCCTTGGGTGGTCCCCTTTCAGAATTATTTAAGTCAGGTGAGTGATACAGGCTCACCTGAACCTCTAGTTTACAGTAGTTTCAAAATTTAATCTTACGATATAACCTTGGTGTCGGGGGACCAGTGGCCAACGGCCTTTTATCAATTGAAAATATCTGTACAAAGTCAGGAATATAACGATATTCACTGAAACAAAGTCTGCTTTTGAACGTATCGTGTATCGAACGTTGATCGGATCATTTTTGTCACACGTGCTGTTGAATAAGAGTGAATTACACAAAAACTGTTGAAATTGGGATAATGTTTCATACATCAGAATGAAGGTAATGGATAAAGCTTTAATATTGATGTTGAATCATAACTTGGGAAGTACAAAGTTTTGTAAAATAAATGATGAAAGTTCATAACGTTAAATTTTTACATGATTATTTGTAAAAATGTGGTTAAAAGTCCACCGAAATGTCAATGATATAAGAAACAAATAATAGTTTTCATAAGGAAACATATAATCATCCTTTGCACGCACAAATCAATTCATAACTTCGACAGAAAAGGCATAAAAATTCGAATGTTTTAACCCTGCTGATCCACTTCTCTTGTTGTAAACAACCAATTTTGATCGTATCAATCGGCAGTTGATCAAAATGATACAAGGCGGTTGTACGGTGTGGAATTCATTGATCTAAAAAGAAAAGAACACCTGTACCCAATCGATCAATAAGATCCTAAAGAATCCGGTGCAGTGATCATTAAGTGTGCGTTTCTCAAGTGTATTTACATTTTTGTTAAATATAATAGTAGTTATGCAAAATTACACCCGATAGCAAGTTAACACTTTCAAATTATCAATTTTATATCTAAAAAGCGACATTTGAACCAGATGTGTCATTAAGTTATTTTGTATCGGTGAAAACAACATGCTCAACGACGAATTGTTGGGAAAAAAATTGCGTTTGTTCTTAAAAGTCAACGAAAACGACAGCTTTAACTTCCCCGCACAAATCACTTGATATAAAGGATAATTGAGAAGTTCCGTCGTACCGTTCCCTGACATATTTAGGGAATTTTTAGTTGTAAAACAGAGAAATAATCAGAGCACATACGTCCACTTCTCCGAAATGATCCGTTCCGCGATTCCGAACGAATCCGTTATGGCTATGCACCGTGATTATGTTAATTTTCATTACATTTGATCTAGTACAAAGCGGACATCATGATCATCTCGTGGAAAATTCTCTTGTTCTCGCCATGATATAGCTGAAAAATTACTGAGTTGGCGTTAAACAACAACCAATCACTCAATACTACATTGTAGATAGATCTTTTTATTTCAAAATTCTGTATAAAAAATGAAGGAAAGATTATGTATTTCATTTACCACCTTACACCCTACTCTCTTGATTATGGTATTTTCAAAAACCCAACAAATATACATGTATAAAAAATGAAAATTTACTCAAATTTGTTTTATCTCAGAAAGGCTGTATGTACATGTATTATCACAGATTTTAAAGCCATAGCAAGCTTTGAATTTTTTTTTCTTGTTTTAGTTTCTACAAATGTACTAGTACCTCAAAATGAATTAGTACCAGATTGCCGAATACCATATTGCAGAGTCCATTTTGCCGAATCCCATATTGCCGACTTTTGTTAAAAATGACAAAATTTCATAATATTTTTTTATTTTAAAAAAAATATATATTGATAATGACTTAATGTGTACATGTTTTATTGAAAGCAGTAATTTTTCGCGCAATTATAATTAGAAAAACCATAATCAAATGCATACTGATTGATGAGTAGGAGATGCCAATACTCATTACTCAAACAATTGAAGAACAATGGAAATAAACTACAAATAAGTACTAGTAAATGTTTATTTAAACTTTTACTAAGCAAGAAAAAAAAAATGCTGCAAATTGTCGCTAAATAGCAAATTATTTAGAGCTTGTTGATGATTTCGGTAATCTAAAAATGAATTAGTACCATAACAATATCCAAGCTTATCATAGGTGATTATGGTAGATTTTAATAAATGATCGGCAATTAATTAACTCCAAACAAATTTTATTAATTGAAATCTTGTTTCTCCCATTATGACGTCATTTTAACCCCGCTGAACCAGTGGTGGAAAAATCTGTAATCCTCTATAGGATTAAAATGTCTTGTGTCTTTCCCCGCATTTGACTCGTTTGACTCGTTTGACGGCTTTTGAAATAAAGTTCGTGTTAAATAATGGGAGAAACAAATTCTCCTTCAGTTGCCCATGTGGGTTACGATATTTCTCCACTCTCGAGAGTGGAGAAATATCGTAACCCACGTGCAACTGAAGGAGAATCTATATGTAAAAGTTCTTCTGTCTGCCTGCACAATCATTCTTTAAAAAAATCACCATGGATGTTCTTACCATAGTAAAGAAAGGCAGAAATCATGGGTGTCTGCAGGACTAATCCACCGTATATCCTTTTGACTTTGAGCTTGAATGCTATACTCTAAACTCTGTGGTATGTCGGACCATTTCAAAAGAAATATTTATTTAATTATTTACAATTTTCCTTCATAAATTAGAAGCATTATTCTACTTGCAATAACAATATGTTTCATATATCAGCAATTTGGGAATCGACTGATTGGACTCGGCAATTTGGGATTCGGCAAACTGGGAATTGGCAATTTTGGATGCTGTATGTACATGTATTATCACAGATTTTAAAGCCATAGCAAGCTTTGATTTTTTTTTCTTGTTTTAGTTTCTACAAATGTACTAGTACCTCAAAATAGCTATGGAATCAACATTGAGGGTGCTATCAATGCCATGGACCTTAACCCAGGTGGTTCCAGAATAGTTGTGGCTGGCAGAAATGGTATATTAAATATTATTTATCAAACTGCATGTCACTTTGTAGTTTTCACATTAGAAACTCATGTGGCAAATCTTGACCAGAATCAAACAAAGAATACTTTTAAAGAACAACCTTACAACATTAGTACATGTAATACAAAAAATGTACTTTAAAGCATGATGCACATTAAACACCATCTGGTTTCTAGAAATCTGAAAAATATGTTTGTTTGTTTGTTTGGTGGTGTTTAACCCTACTTTCAACAATATTTCAATTATATCAGAGATAAAATGATTTTCTTTTCGGTACCGGTATTCGATGTTTTTTCAACTAACAAATGTACAGATTTCAATAAAAAAATATTATGAATTAAAAAAAAAAAGATTTTCTTTTTCAAGTATGCATCACTAACTGGATTCATTTGTACCTTAAAGAACATTTTTCTTTTAAAACGATTGAAAACGTTACAAAAAAATATCTGTAATGATTATTGGATACTTTTGATAAATTTTCTCTGTTTTTTACCAGTTTGTAAGATATATACAATTGACAATGATGACTTTACAGAGAAGTTTGATTAATGAGTTGGATGAAGTTTGAAGTTAAACTTCAGTGCATCCACTAAGGTATGTGAACTTAAACAAAACATTAAATGTAAACAAGGTATGTAAACTTAAACAAAACATTAAATGTAAACAAAGTATGTAAACTTAAACAAAACATTAAAAGGTAAACAAGGTATGTAAACTTAAACAAAATATTAAATGTAAACAAGGTATGTAAACTAAAGCAAAACATTAAATGTAAACAAGGTATGTAAACTTAAGCAAAACATTAAATGTAAACAAGGTATGTAAACTAAAGCAAAACATTAAATGTAAACAAGGTATGTAAACTAAAGCAAAACATTAAATGTAAACAAGGTATGTAAACTTAAACAAAACATTAAAAGTAAGCTAACCATTTTAATGTAAATATGTCTTCATAAAGTAACCACCTTGGTGATGTAATTGTTAGCAAGTTTGGTATTTGTTCAAGCTCTGGTCAGGTCAAACTAAAGACTATAAAACTGGTTTATTTTATAACAATTTTATTTGCTCATAGAGACAAAAAGGATAAGACACAAGTTTTACCAACTTATGAAGTCTTCTCCTTGGAATTAAATAATAAATATAACAAATATACATATGAAAAAGAGCATGCACATTAATGAAAGTATACCAGTAACAATTATACATGTAAAAGAGAACAGAAAAACTGAAAAAAAAAGAAAAAAAAAACAGGGGGAAAAGAAGTTTTGTGTGGACACGATGATCATGCTGGGTATAAAATTGGTATTTGTTGCTTCTTCACTAAGCACACATCATTAGGGAGTTCGTGTAAAGACTGGCTGGCTCGCAATTAAGATAATTTTGACGCGTGGAGTGGCATTGTTTCAGAAAGCTAGCACTATAAAAGTCCAGCTAAATGTGTTGGTCTAGTACAAAGCAGACCTCATCATCATCTCATTGTAACTTGTTCTCGCCACAATATAGCTGAAAAATTGCTCACTTGGTATTAAATAACAATCAATCACTCACATACTCACTGCTCCTAAAGTAAACAGAAACAAGAAAAGTGAGCGTCTTCATACAGAAGTCAGATTTTTATCTACTAATGCATTCCCGGCTTATCACTGAACATATATTTTTTCTACATGATATTTTTTCCTTTGGATAATTTATTATTATATAATATTTATAGATTATTATATGGCATTTTTCATATGACATGTCATATGAAAAATTCCATATCATAACCTATTTATCATATACAAACTGTGGACAAAAGTATTCGTACGATTCCAATATTCCCTATGTATTTCATATTTTAAAAAAAAATACTCTGAAGTCAATTCATATCCGATTTTGATAATTTATGTATCAATAAAAACATAATTTTATGTATTTTTACTCTATAATTTCAAAATAATTTTCTATGATAAACATTTTGAGAATACACAAGTTAAACACAACTGAATTCATTTTTTTTTTTCGAAACAAAATGCAATGATAGTTTTTGCCGACAGATTATTTAAGTCTGTGCTTAAATGATGGCCATTTGAAAAACATGCCTCAAAAAGTTATTTCAAAATTACTAGTTTATGATTAATTTCAGATTATACTCAGTTTTTCTACTTGTGTTTTCATTTGATTTATGAAGCCAGCAGTGTCATCATTCATTGCATAACGAGCATTTATCATGTTTTCTCTGTTGTCCATTTTGACAGTAGCAGACGCGACGGAAGTAAACAACGAAACATTAATAACGAAAACTAATCAGACAAACAAACAAACAAAAACGTGAATTCCTCGGGAAAAAAAATTCAAAAAAAAAAAGAAGCTTGACTTTATGATTACAAGTGAAAACCTAAATACTTCATCTCATTCAAAATTACCGGTCGCCATTTTGAAAAATCCATATCTCACCCCCATGTAATACGGCGCACATTATTACACCCCCCATGTAATACGGATCAGGTTATTACACCCCCTGGAGATATGACTTGTTGCATTTCGAATTTATGACATATTCAAAATTAAACATATCTTGAGCAAGTATATGATAATATATAATATTTCTTATCTGAGGAACAAATATTCTGTACTGTTTATTTTGTCAGCAATGAATATTGTAATATCTTACCCATTGTAATTGGGGACCCCCATGATCATGATCGTATGGTAGTGTGATTTACAACTACCTACATGTATGGCTATGCAATCAGTGTCTATCACCACTAAAGTTGTGAGTTTGAAAACCGCTCATGTCGAGTAGTACTCGATACAACATTATGTGATAAAGTTTGTCAGTAACTTACGAAAGGAAGGCGAGTTTCACCAGGTACACAGGTTTCCTCCACCAATAAAACTGACCGCCACAGTATAAGTGAAATATTGTTGAAAGTGGCTGTAAACACCAAATCCAAACTTACCCCAACCCCGGTTATTATTCTACCTTTGTTTAATAATTATATATTTAATTAATTTCAGTCTTTCAAGAACGTACAAGAACAGTCAATAGAGTTAGATTTCACCAGCAAGAAGGCAATTATATTTTATTAGGTGGTTCTCAGGATGGCTCCATGATGATATATGTAAGATTTAATTTAAAAATTACAGTGTCAGCAGAAAAAAATTCACAATTAAAAAGTGATTCCAAGAATTACATTCTTGATCATGAAATTACAGACAAATGTTTTGCCTTTCTTTTAAGGGGGTACCATACACTACAAGGAGATAACTCTTTAAAATCAGTTGAACGTTTTGATCATATGATGTTTGTATGCAGATTTCAAGCATCTCGGTGATCAAAATCACAGAGAGAAAAGCTGCTATGTGGCTAGTGAATTTATAGCTCTGAGTCTGTTGGTTGGAATTTGTTAAAATTTTGATATTTATTACAGTGGATATATTCAAACACCCAGCCTCGTCCTGAATATAGCTGAAAAATTGCTCGCTGGACGTTAAACAACAATCAATCAATCAATCAATCAATCAATCAATCAAACACCCAGTCAAAAAAAAAATAAGAAAATTAAACGAGCAGATCAAATTTTACCTGAAGTTTTATGGTACCACCCTAAGCACTACTGTTATTTGATTCAATGTCAGTATGTATTTCCACATAATTTATTTCTTATGGACATATGAGGTTCATTTTGTACTGGAAATGAATCAATGTAAGTCGAGGAAATATTACTTCAATTTAAATGATTAATTCAACAGTTCAGTATCAGTATGTGACAGCAATGATAAATGGATGAGATGTACTACTTTATGATTTATAAACAGAAAGTTTTATAAGAAGAAAAAAAGAACAATTCCACCTACATGTATATCCACCTACATGTATATTAACCTACATGTATATCAACAAATCAAACAACCATCTCTCACATCAAAGAATTGTACACAAAAAACCCATAACATATAGGCCCTTGCCTGGGACAATCACGAATGCAGAAATTGTAAATCCAACTACCATGCTGTTACAATCATGACTACAACAGATCCCTTCATTACCTTTTATATTCATGTTTTACTGTATTTGTCACACGATATTGCCTCTCTAATATCTTTATCAGTACAGTATTTTTGTCAGTGATTTAGCATACATGTAACATGTAATATTCAATAATTGGAATATGTCTGAAATTATACCCCCACTCGTAGAGAGGGGGCTATATTGCAATCACCTTGTCCGTCCATCCGTCTGTCCGTCCGTTCATCCTTTCGTAACAGATATCTCAGCTTCAACTGGAAGAAATGATTTTATATTTAATATATGGCTTTGGCATGGTGACTTGTACCGTGTCTCCCTTTTCCAGGTTTACCGCACATCTACTTCCTGTTTACAGTGCGACTTGGAATTTTTCATGTTTGCCGTA
>MJUT01006050.1:251801-267364 GCA_002080005.1 Gigantidas platifrons | reverse complement strand
CACGTTGGTATATCTGAGGAAGCGTCATCGTGGGTAAGCCTTTACTGATTTGTTTCCACGTTGGTATATCTGAGGAAACGTCATCACGGTTCATATGTGAGTGATCTGATGTCATGGATATATAATGAAATGATAAATATGGTTACGTCCCATTACGGCCAATGGGATTGTTCATAGAATGCAATGCATTTTAGTAATATTTTCATAATCTCGAAATCGCAATTTATTTTAATTTTTAATAGGATCACTCACATATGAAACGTAATTGGGTTTCCTAAGATCTCTTACACTGTGACATATCAGTAAAGGGGAGACAATAAGAGATCTGATTGTAATCAGATTTGATTTGTGTGTGCTGAAAGGGTAAACATTAGCATAATATAAATACAAACAATACACAGAAACAGCGCAGACAATTTTAGATCACTTAAGAACCATACTTGATAAATAACATAAAAGCTACACAAGCAACTTTACGTTATTCCTAGTTTACACCTGAGTTCAACCCTGGTTTGTTGGCAGGGTTCGTGGTGCTCATCTGTTTAGTATTTAGATCACCTGGCCAAAAGGCCATGTGAGCCATTGCCATCACCCGGCGTCCATCCGTCGTCATCGTCCGTCTGTAAACTTTTAAAAAACATCTAGTTTCTTCTCTGAAACCACTGAACCAATTTAAACCAAATTTGGCCACAATTATCCTCAGAGTGTCTAGTTTAAAATTTGTTTCCGATGTGCCTGCCGACCAACCGACATGGCTGCCATTAATAAAAGTAGGACATTGGGGCAAAATCAACAACAAAGTTCAATTAAAAAATCCTGAAAAATTATGTGAAGGTGCAATTGCTTCCAAGCTGCGTTGAAATGATATATTTGTTATACCCTTTACGAATTATAGTTAATGACCTGAACCACCATCAAACATGACCACCACTGTTATTAAGAAAAACAAATTTGACATAAAATTCAATAAAAACATTCTGAAAAATCCTGAAAAGGACCAATTACTTTCAGACTTCAGGAAAATGATACATTTGTGATTACCCTATGAATTATGGTTGATAACTTTAGCCACCATCAAACATGGAAACCACCGTTTCTGAAAATAAAACATTTGACAAAACATGCAAAAATTATAAAACCAAATTCTGTAAAGTGACAATTCTACCAAACTTTAGGGAAATAATAAAGTTGTGGTCCTCTTTAAGTATTAAGGTTAATGATTCAAACTTCTGTTACCACCTCTGTTACTAAAAATAGAAAAAAAAACAATCAGTTAAAAAATTCTGAAAAATTCTGTAAAGTGCCAATTGCCAGCAAACTTTGGGTTTGGTTGATCCCTTTTTACATTTGATGATCTAGCTTGTTCAACTTTTAAAATGGCCATCAACATTGAACATTGAAGGTTGATTTATATTGGATGTAAAGGGAAAATAATGTTAAAATCTTCTGATGTTCATTGTAATATGAAGATTCAATTTTGTACCAGTGAAGGTCCTGTGGTCTATTGGATTCAAGTCCTGGGATATCAAAATTTAATATATGCTATGATAGGCAATAATATCTTCTTTACCAAGTGAGCGATACAGGCTCATGTGAGCCTCTAGTTTGTGTTGTCATATTACCTAGTATGTGTATTTACGTTCTGAGTTCGGTGTCTCGTGATATCCGTTACGATTTCCACATACAAACGATGTTCGGTTCATCTTTACCTCCAGTTGTTTGTAGGAGGGCCTACGTGTTATTTACGTCATTTGTGTTTGTTTAAGAGTAGTGGTCTCCAACACATATTCTGTTTAATTTTTGTTTTCCTTGTCATTCGTCGTGTATACCATATGGTGTCAATTCCTCTGGACTGTCCATTTTTTATTGTTCCTTCGGTATTCTCTAACGTTTGTTTGCACTCATCATGATAAAAATTCCATGGTCATCATGTGAGCTTTTGCCATCACTTGGCGTCCATCGTCCGTTAACTTTTCACATTTTAATCTTCTCCTCTGAAACCTCTCAGACAAATGAACTGAAACTTGGTAGGAAGCATCTATGGAAGATCCTCTCTAAAGATTGCTCATTTTGTCCCGATCTATTAACAAACATGGCCGCCACAGGAAATTATTGTTTCTGATTGGCCGATTTTTTTAAATCTTCTCCTCCGAAACCGCTTGGCCAAATGAACCGAATCTTGGTAGGACGCATCTATGGAATGTCCTCTATAAAGATTGTTCACTTCATTCCGATCCGTTAACAAACATGGCCGCCATAGGCAATTCTTGTTTCTGATTGGTTCATTTCTAAGAAAAAACCTTCTCCATTGTAGTAAACTGTTAAAAGGGAGATAACTCTTGCAATAAACTGTTAAAAGAAATATGACTCTTGCCATTATCTCCCTTAGAAATTAACTAATGCAGATATAGTGTAACATGTTTATACTATACATTGCATGTAGGTATTCACATTTTAATATTCTTTTTAGCTCACCTTGCCAAAGGCAATGTGGGCTTTTGGCATCCGTCGTTTGTTGTCTGTCATCTGTTAACTTTTCACATTTTAATCTTCTCTGAAACCCATCAGCCAAATGAACTGAAACTTAGTAAGAAGCATCTATGGAATGTCCTCTCTAAAGAGTGCACATTTTGTTATCATCCATTACCAAACATGGCCCTCCACATGCAATTCTTGTTTCTGATTGACCAATTTTTTAAAATCTTCTCCTCTGAAACAGCTTGGCCAAATTTGCCGAAAAATGGGAGGAAGCATCTATGGAATGTTAGGTTAACAAACATGGCCACCACAGGCAATTCTTGTTTTTTATTGGTCGATGTCTAAAAAATCTTCTCCTCTGAAACTGCCAAGCCAAATGAACCAAAACTTGGTAGGAAGCATCTACATGTATAGAAGGTTGTGTATTAAGTTTCCTCAAAGCAGAATGAAAGGTGGGCGACACAGGCTCAGCACACTGAACATCTAGTTCAAATAGCAGCGGATCCTTTCCCTTTGTCACTTTGATGTAGACGTTTTCTGTCACCTAACACCTACAATACTGACCTAACTTGTCTATGAATAACAAGGCGAGTGTATTATAAGAAACATAAATCGCTTACCCTTCGCGAGCACTTAAGTTCGTCCACAGTTTGTTTGATGGGGTCCGTGTTTCTCATCTTTTTAGTTTTCTGTATTGTATTTTTTTATTTTTGTCTTCGTTCTGTGCTCTCTGCCTAATATTGCTAGTGTCACTGTATTGTCTATTCCTCATTACCCCTTTAGTTTATGGTTAGGGTCAAAGTTAGGGCTATGGTGTTTAAGCCACTTTCAACAATATTTCAGCTATATCGTGGCGGTCAGTTTTGTTGGCAGAAGTACCTGGAGAAAACCACTGCCTTCCACAAGTCACTAACAAACTTGATTTCATAATGTTGTATCAAGCACATCTCGCAATGAGAGGGCCACGAACTCACAACTTTAGTGGTGATAGGCACTGATTGCACAGATAGTTGTAAATCTGACTACTTTATGATCACGACCACTGTTCTATGTACTCTTCATATACATGGATATTGGAAACTTTATCACATAATGTTGTATCGAGTACACCTAGCCCTAGCGGGATTTAAACTCACAACGTCAGTCAGTTTATGGATAGTTTGGTCATTATACTACACTGTTTGTCAATGTAATGGGAATGGAAACTGGTGTCCCAATTTAATTTGAGAACTAGATATAGCAAAATGAGGATCGATATTAACGCCTCTTGTGTATAATTACGACACAAACATACCAATTTGTAATACTAAACTAAATGAGTGGTCGCTTAGACCCATAAAGTAGTTTAACCCCACCACTGTTTTATTGAAGTGCTTGTATCAAGCAAAGATAGTGAGGGGGACCACGACATATGACGATGGACATGCAGGTTATAGCTTGTATCAAGTAAAGAGGGGGACCACGACATATGACGATGGACATGCACGTTATAGCTTGGGACAAGTAAAGAGGGGGACCACGACATATGACGATGGACATGCACGTTATAGCTTGTATCAAGTAAAGAGGGGGACCACGACATATGACGATGGACATGCAGGTTATAGCTTGTATCAAGTAAAGAGGGGGACCACGACATATGACGATGGACATGCACGTTATAGCTTGTATCAAGTAAAGAGGGGGACCACGACATATGACGATGGACATGCACGTTATAGCTTGGGACAAGTAAAGAGGGGGACCACGACATATGACGATGGACATGCAGGTTATAGCTTGGGACCAGTAAAGAGGGGGACCACGACACCGCACATGTGCAAATGAGAATTGACTACATGTAAGTAAATATATCGCTGGATTGTTTACAACACGACAGAAGGACATCATATTAGAATTCGAAATAAAACTGTGGGTCTATTCAACTTCGATATAACGGTGTTCGACTGTAACTATGTTATTGTATCCATCAGTAGATATACTGCAGCAAAACATCGTTATCTCCCTTCATGCAATTGTTAGATATATTTACCTTGGTTAATCGAATACTTTGTTAACCTAGAATAAAATAGAGATGCATTTGACCGGATTAATCAAATAATTGGTTAATCTAGAATAAAATAGAGATGCATTTGACCGGATTAATCGAATAATTGGTTAATCTAAAATAAAATAGAGATACATTTGGCTTGATTAATCGAATACTTGGTTAACCCGAAATAAAATAGAGATACATTTGTCCTGATTATTCGAATACTTGGTTAACCCGGTATTAAATAGAGATACATTTGTCCTGATTATTCGAATACTTGGTTAACCCGATATTAAATAGAGATACATTTGTGTTGATTATTCGAATACTTGGTTAACCCGGTATTAAATAGAGATACATTTGTTTTGATTAATTGAATACTTGGTTAACCCGGTATTAAATAGAGATACAGTTGTCCTGATTATTCGAATACTTGGTTAACCCGGTATTAAATAGAGATACATTTGTCTTGATTAATCGAATACTTGGTTAACCCAGTATTAAATAGAGATACATTCGTCCTGATTATTCGAATACTTGGTTAACCCGGTATTAAATAGAGATACATTTGACTTGATTAATCGAATACAATTGATAATAATAGAGAGAAGTACCAAAAGTACACTGTTAACAAATTGTGTTCTAATTTACAGGACAACGTTGAGGAACAGAAGCAACTCCTGAAAGTATCTCTAGAAAACTTGTTTGAACGCCATGCTGGCAGAAAACATCTAGTCATTGATCAATTGTTCTTCATTAATGCTACAGACAAGCAGGACAAGGATATAGAGGAGTTACGTCGGACGTTGCTGGATGCTGCATTTGAGCATCCAAGCTGGGGTCAGCCAATGCCAACAAAATTCGTTCCTCTTGAACTCCAGCTCGCAAAGCAATCCTCTGAAGGCAAAAAAGTTTTGTCGATGACAGAACTCGAAATTATAAACAGAAAAAATGATAATATGGCACTTACCACTGCTCAACTCAATACGTTTCTAAAGATTGCACATGCGTCAGGGAAGCTTATTCACTTTGATGATGAAGACCTACGAGAATACGTCATAGTTGATCCAACATATCTCATTGAAGTCCTTCGCTCTATTGTTACCGAAAAACTTTTCTGGCCAAAATGTGAAACCTTGCGGAACATTTTTGAACAGCTTAGTACTACAGGGATTATATACAAATCTGACCTTCTTAGAATTTGGGAACAGACAGACTTTATGCACATATACCCTTATAAAGAGTACATGATCAATATTCTTGTTCGGTTAGACATTATGATACAACCAAAATCAGACGTATTTGATAACGAGGGAAACCCACCGCCATCAACTGATGATGAATATTTCCTTGTTCCATGTATGATCACAGAACGGCCTTTACTAGAGACATTCGGAAATGACAAATGCATATACATGTCGTATATGTTTGAAGAACAGATTGTTCCACCTGCATTTCTGTATCGTTTTCTTGCCTCATTCGTAGCCATGAGAAGCATAAATATTAGTAAAGATCCGAGAGATCTATTGTTTACTGATAGTGCAGTTGTTTCTATAGACAGAGACCATCAAGTAAAAGCACATGTACAGGACAACAGACTCGTTGTAACCTTAATACATGTGAAAGATAAGAAATTGATCGTGCCATCCATAGCAGCAACGGTTCAAGAAACACTCGCAAGAAATATTGGAAGGACATACAATTTCTATTTTGCAATAACAAATACATCTGATGATAAGGAAAGACATTATCCATTCCTTATTGAATTTGGAGTATACTGTCAATCGCAGCTTTGTTTCTTTGAACACACTCTACCATCAGCTGAGAGACTAAAACGATGGCGCTGCCCAGAACATGGTATCGATCATGACACAACCTTACAGTATTTATGGTTTGCAGAGAAGGTAAATATAATTGTGAGTGAGTGAGTGGGTGTTTTATGCCAAATTAGCATTTTTTTCAGCTATATCAAGGAGATAGCAAGTTACATTCAATGAGATAATAATGATGTCCACTTTATACCACAGCATCACTCTTAGTTGGATTTTTTTTATAGTGATAGCACACTGAAGCAACAGTCTGAATATAGATATGTCACTCCACTATGACACATTATCCTGATGTTTTTCTCTGAAAAGCTGCATACATAGCGGGAAAGCAACATATAATATTTTTATAGGGGATCGAAACGGACAAGCAATCGTATATATATATAGATGTGAAGGTTTAGAGATGCATTATCACTAATATAGCAGTGAGTACAATAGGAGTACTAGCTGAGATATATAGCCTTTATATACTGGTGAATGCATGTTTTTATCAACAAATGAAAGAATACCAACCTCGGACTTCGTCCTCTGTCGATATACTTTCATCAGGTCGATGGAAACCATTATTTATTATATGAAAATAATGTATCATTTTACTGATTGGTCTAGCTGGTTATTGAATTATAGATTTATCCCAGTTAAATAAAAAGATTAATTTCACAGTGGAATTATCATTTTTATCCCACCACTCCCCTCTTGACAACTGGATCTCCAATAGCAATATATAATTAACAAACGGTGAAATGTTTGTGTTACTCGATCTTTAGTTTTATGTGTAGTGTTTTGCAGATCGTTGTTTGTTCTTTTTCTTTTGGTCATTGTGTTGTATGTCCTTTGATTTACAGATTCTCATTACCTCTTTGGCATCTGTAAAATCTTACCACAAAAATGAAAAACAACATAAACAGGGACAAGACATGCTAGATTTAAATTTTATATAGCACCTGTTATATTATGTTAATCTTGAGTGCTAGTATTTACTCTTTACTTATATATGCAAGTTTTTGCTATTCATATGAATTTGGTGTCCATCGTACCCGTGGTCGTATGGTAGTTGGATTTACAACTACCTATGCAATCAGTGAATATCATCACTAAAGTTATGAGTTCCAATCCTGGTCATGGTGAAGTGTACTCGATACAATATTATGTGATAAAGTTTGTTAGTGACTTGCGGCTGGTTGGTGGTTATCTCCGGGTACTCCTATTTCCTGAATCAATAAAACTGACAGCCACGATATCACTGAAATATTGTAGAATAAGAATGTGGCGTTAAACACCATACATTCCCTCATTTGAATTCATCATTACCATACATACTAATGTATTAGGTGATTTTACTTCAAGTGTTTTATTTTCATGTTAAAGGAACCAACATTAAAAGGACAATGCCGTGCCCACTGTAAAGGTATGTATTCCCTATATGAGGGATGATAAATTATTACCTACCTTTTCTTATCTTAGACATAAATTAAAGTAAAGGTACAGCTTGTAGTAAGAAAGGATATGGATGTAATTGAATATGATAGACTTTCCAACATTACACTTAGATACAAATTAAAGTAAAAGTACAGCTTGTAGTAAGAAAGGGTATGGATGTAAAGTAACAAGAGAGGCTATCCAACATTACACTTAGACACAAGTTAAAGTAAAGGAACAGCTTGCATTAAGAAAGGATATGGATGTAAATGGACATGAGAGACTATCCAACATTACACTTAGACACAAATTAAAGTAAAGGAACAGCTTGTAGTAAGAAAGGGTATGGATGTAATTGAACACGAGAGGCTATCCAACATTACACTTAGATACAAATTAAACTGAAGGAACAGCTTGTAGAAAGAAAGGAGATGGATGTAAAATAACAAGAGAGACTATCCAACATTACACTTAGACACAAATTAAAGTAAAGGAACAGCTTGTAGTAAGAAAGGATATGGATGTAATTGAACATGAGAGGCTATCCAACATTACACTTAGACACAAATTAAAGTAAAGGAACAGCTTGTAGTAAGAAAGGATATGGATGTAAATGGACATGAGAGACTATCCAACATTACACTTAGATACAAATTAAACTGAAGGAACAGCTTGTAGAAAGAAAGGAGATGGATGTAAAATAACAAGAGAGACTATCCAACATTACACTTAGACACAAATTAAAGAAAAGGTACAGCTTGTTGTAAGAAAGGATATGGAAGTAATTGAACATGAGAGGCTATCCAACATTACACTTAGACACAAATTAAAGTAAAGGAACAGCTTGTAGTAAGAAAGGATATGGATGTAATTGAACATGAGAGGCTATCCAACATTACACTTAGACACAAATTAAAGTAAAGGAACAGCTTGTAGTAAGAAAGGATATGGATGTAATTGAACATGAGAGGCTATCCAACATTACACTTAGACACAAATTAAAGTAAAGGTACAGCTTGTAGTAAAAGAGGATATGGATGTAATTGAACATGAGAGGCTATCCAACATTACACTTAGACACAAATTAAAGTAAAGGAACAGCTTGTAGTAAGAAAGAGTATGGATGTAATTGAACATGAGAGACTATCCAACATTACACTTAGACACAAGTTAAAGTAAAGGTACAGCTTGTTGTAAGAAAGGATATGGATGTAAATGGACATGAGAGACTATCCAACATTACACTTAGACACAAGTTAAAGTAAAGGTACAGCTTGTTGTAAGAAAGGATAAGGATGTAAAGTAACAAGAGAGATTATCCAACATTACACTTAGACACAAGTTAAAGTAAAGGTACAGCTTGTTGTAAGAAAGGATATGGATGTAATTGAACATGAGAGGCTATTCAACATTACACTTAGATACAAATTAAAGTAAAGGAACAGCTTGTAGTAAGAAAGGGTATGGATGTAATTGAACATGAGAGGCTATCCAACATTACACTTAGATACAAATTAAAGTAAAGGAACAGCTTGTAGTAAGAAAGGGTATGGATGTAATTGAACATAAGAGGCTATCCAACATTACACTTAGATACAAATTAAAGTAAAGGTACAGCTTGTAGTAAGAAAGGGTATGGATATAATTGAACATGAGAGGCTATCCAACATTACACTTAGATACAAATTAAAGTAAAGGAACAGCTTGTAGTAAGAAAGGATATGGATGTAAAGTAACAAGAGAGACTTTCTAACATTACACTTAGATACAAATTAAAGTAAAGGTACAGCTTGTAGTAAGAAAGGGTATGGATGTAAAGTAACAAGAGAGACTTTCTAACATTACACTTAGATACAAATTAAAGTAAAGGAACAGCTTGTAGTAAGAAAGGATATGGATGTAAAGTAACAAGAGAGACTTTCTAACATTACTCTTAGATACAAATTAAAGTAAAGGAACAGCTTGTAGTAAGAAAGGGTATGGATGTAATTGAACATAAGAGGCTATCCAACATTACACTTAGATACAAATTAAAGTAAAGGNNNACAGCTTGTAGTAAGAAAGGATATGGATGTAAATGGACATGAGAGACTATCCAACATTACACTTAGACACAAATTAAAGTAAAGGAACAGCTTGTTGTAAGAAAGAGTATGGATGTAATTGAACATGAGAGGCTACCCAACATTACACTTAGACACAAATTAAACTGAAAGAACAGCTTGTAGTAAGAAAGGATATGGATGTAAATGGACATGAGAGACTATCCAACATTACACTTAGACACAAATTAAACTGAAAGAACAGCTTGTAGTAAGAAAGGATATGGATGTAAATGAACATGAGAGACTATCCAACATTACACTTAGATACAAATTAAAATAAAGGTACAGCTTGTAGTAAGAAATGGTATTGATGTAATTGAACACGAGATCCAACATTACACTTACACATAAATTAAAGCAAAGGTACATCTTGTAGTAAGAAAGGGTATGGATGTAATTGAACATGACAGACTGTCCAACATTACACTTAGACATAAATTAAACTGAAAGAACAGCTTGTAGTAAGAAAGGGTATGGATGTAAATGAACATGAGAGGCTATCCAACATTACACTTAGACACAAATTAAAGTAAAGGAACAGCTTGTAAAAAGAAAGGATATGGATGTAAATGGACATGAGAGACTTTCCAACATTACAACTGCAGTAATAAATGATATGATAACATTACACGTAGACATACATTAAAGTAAATAACCTGTGCTGTTGTTTCTTTCCCTTTATTGAGACTGTATGAAGTATGAACTATTTTGTAGGTCTTGAAATGTCATGGTTACAGAAATGTCCAACAGATAAACACCTTGGGAGACTTGCAGCTTCTTTGACGCACACTCAAACAAAAGAACTGTACATACATTTTGACCTTGATATCGATTCTCCAAATTGGGAGAATTGGGAACACCAATATAAAGGACGAGACGCAGTCGACATGCATTTCCGTGCTCTCGAATATTGGAAAGCAAATTACAAAAACCCTACGTTTGATGAGCTGTTAAGATTATTGAAGAAAGTTCCAGTCAACACTTGTGTTTTATGCAAGGTGAGTGTTAATTAATTCGCACAGCTAATATTTACAGTATTATTTAAAGGATAGATAATGTTCTTTATGTAAAATACAAGACATGTTTGGGTGAGTGAGTGAGTGCATGCGTGCTTGCGTCATAACCATGTGACTCCCACTTTAAAAAGGGAGATAATAGAAAATTTCGGAACTTGTTGCCTTCCAACGAAACACCAAAAGACTACTAACAAGTTGTTGCTAATTTAGATATGTTTCCTTGTATTTTACGTGCAGAGTGAGTGACATTTTAAATACATTATGAACTCACCTATCCCTTATTTCGAGTTGTATACTTGAATCACTCTGTGTAACAAGCAAAGATGTTGTTTTCCCCCATGGAGACGTTGTACCCTGCATAGAGGTCGGACCCCACAGCAAAGAAACTATGCCGCATTTCTCTACCATGGGATCCCCTCGGGATCGAAATAATTTCTACATGTAAAATATTATTCTAATCTATGTATTTTATTATACTGAAGGGAAAAAGAAACGCAGGATCAACATTTTAGGTGATTTAATATTATTTATTCGAATGTTTTTTCAATATTAATATATAAGGATAAAAACACAAATTTAATCAACAAGTTTTTAAAATTTCATTAGATTTTGATCAATAATACATGAGTAATTGAAACCAATTTAACAGTACCCCCCAATATGTTAAAGTGAAATCGATTAACTGGTCAATATCTCGTATGCCCCCCTCACGCATCTGTTACAGCCATGATTATCCTGTGCATGGAGTTCATCAGAGCATTTATCCTTCTCATGGGGATATTATCCCACTCTTCCAACAAGGCAGCCCTTGATTGGTAGAGAGTAGCGGGGGCATTCCGACACCCCCTTACTCTCCTGTCCATTTCGTCCCACAGATGTTCGATTGGGGACAAATCTGGACTACATAGGCCAATCGAGTGGGTTAATGTTATGATTGGCGAGAAAATCTTGACTAACTCTGGCTACATGGGGCCGGGCGTTATCCTGCTGGAAAATTAGGTGCTGCTGTTGCACAAATGGAACTGCAACCAGCCGGAGGATTTTATCCCTATATATTACGCCTGTTAAAATACTGGCTAACACAATCAACGGCGACTTTAACCCATGAGATATCCCTCCCCAGACCATAAGCGAGCCACCCCCAAACCTATCTCTCTAAAGAACGCAAGCGTCGGCGAAGCGTTCCCCACGACGTCCACCGTCCGGACGAAAAAGAATGAACCGCGACTCATCTGTGAAAAAGACCCGTCTTCATTGCCTCATTGGAAATTGTCTGGGACCATGTGCCGCCATCCAAGCCATACGACGCGCGCGACGTGCACGAGTGAGAGGAAAACCAATGTAAGGTCGACGAGCTCGCAGACCAAACTCGCGCAATCGGTTTCTCACAGTTTTTGGGTGAATGTGCCGATTATTATTGCCTACCGTAGTTAAAGTGGTTTCAGTGGCAGTAACGTGGCGATTACGCAGGTGGGCAAGACGAATATCCCTGTCTTGACGTGACGTCGTTTTGCGCGGACGTCCCCGTCGCGGATGGTCGGCAACCCTTCCAGTATCTCTCAGACGACGGACAAGACGCTCTATGGTGGAAACATTCACACCAAATTGCAAAGCAACTTGTTGCCTTTGACCTTGCATTAGCAATGCAATAGCCTGACCCCTCTGAACTTCTGTCATCTGTGGCATGATTACAAGAGATTCAAATTAACTTTAAATAGTGGAATGCAATGTGTATACCTCAAGAGTATAAAGTGGTATGACACGATGTGTTGACCAAGTTGTTATCATTATTCTGCACGTGTTATTTGCTTTTTATCACTTTCTATATGTCACATGATACCTTTCACGATTGAGTAACTTTAGACACCGATTTTAGTGAACACTGACCAAGCCACTCGTCTGCCCAGTTTTCGTAATTTTATGCCACGCAGTTAAAAAAATAGGAGCATATTATGTTACCTGCGTTTCTTTTTCTCTTCAGTATATATATTTTTGTAAGATTTAATTCTTCTTAATTGTAGGCTGTCCGGGATATACATCTACCAGACGGTAAGTTTATAAATCAACCAACTCTTACTGGGCAACCAGGACATTAGTTCGTGCAAGGATGGCTATTTCATTATTTGGATTGCAGGTTATGTTTTATTGTTTGGGATTTGAGGTTATGGTTTTATTGTTTGGAATTTGAGGTTATGGTTTTATTGTTTGGAATTTGAATCTATGTTTTCATTATTTGTGATTTGAGGTTTTGTTTTTATTGCTTTGTTATTTGAGGTTATATTTTTGTGGTTTGGGTTTTGACTTCATGTGTTCTTTGTTTTGGATATGAGGTTTTGATTTTATTGTTTGTTATTTGACTTTATCTGTGCATTGTGCATTGTTTGTTATTTGAGGTTATGTTTTTATCACCTCGCCAACGAAGTTGCGAAGGGATATAGTAACGCTACCGTCCTTTCGTCCATCCTTCCTTCCGTCCTTCCATAACATCCTTGTGAACACTCTTGAATCAACATCCTTCAATGGATTTTTACCAAACGTGGTACATACTTAGTCCTTAAGAGAATCTGGAACCCTATTGATTTTCAAGGTCAAAGGTCAAGGCCACCAGGTCAATTTTTTTACCGCATAACATCCTTGTGAACACTAGAATCAACATCCTTCAATGGATTTTGACCAAACATGGCAAATACTTAGTCCTTAAGAGAATCTGGAACGCTGTTGATTTTCAAGGTCAAAGGGTCTAATTTTTACCCTGTAGCATCCTTGTGAACACTCTAGAATCAACATCCTTCAATGGATTTTGACCAAACTTGGTACATACTTAGTCCTTAATAGAATCAGTCCTTAATATAATCTGGAACCCTATTGATTTTCAAGGTCAAAGGTTAAGGTCACAGGGTCTAATTTTTACCCTACAATATCCTTGTGAACACTCTAGAATCGACATCCTTCAATGGATTTTGATCAAACTTGGTACATACTTAGTCCTTAAGAGAATCTGGAACCCTATTGATTTTCAGGTCAAAGGTCAAGGTCAAAGGTCAAATTTTTAGGAGAAGGTATACGCCACACTTTGCGTTGCCCTTGTTATTGTTTGTTATTTGACTCTATGTGTTCATTGTTTTCTGACTTTATGTGTTCATTGTTTGTTATTTGACTTTTTGTGTTCATTTTTTTGTTATTTGAGGTTAAGTTTTCATTACTGATTCATTCTTGATGCGTTTTGTTATCTTATACCAGACAGTGTGTGCATGCATAACGTTTAAGCAAGATTTCCTTATCATACTCGATAGCAGTTGCTGCTCTCACTATCTTTACCATTGAGCGTGTCAAGTCATTTATTGTCCTTTTTTAGATGGTATTCCACGCCTGTGGATGGGATCTACATGTACATGAGCTTGGGAAACGTTGTCGGATGACACTTTTGTTTGTTAATTGATTGATTGATTAATTCGTTTTTTATTGGTTTTTAGTGGGGTTCGTGTTACTCCATCTTTAGTTTTAAGTGTATGCTTTGTTGATCGTTGTTTGTCCTTTTGTACTTTTTTCCTTTGGCCATTGTGTTGTCTGTTCTTCTTTGATTTACGGATTCGGATTATCCCTTTGGTATTTTCAAACTCTTCTTAAATTAAAACAGAATACCATGATTGAATTGTGTTTTTTAACGTCTAGCAGCAAATTATCCTTACATATTTTATGATTAGAACAAGATTAATACTATCAAAGAGCTATATAAAACTGATTGGTTGGTTGGCTTATGGGGTTTAACGCCACTTTCAACAATATTTCAGTTATATCATGGCGATCAGTTTTATTGGTGGAGGAAACTGGAGTACCCTTAGAAAACCACTGTTGCAAGTCACTGGCAAACTTTATCACATAATGTTGTATCGAGTACACCTTGCCATGAACGGGGTTCAAACACACAACTTTAGTGGTGATAGGCACTGAGTGCACAGGTAGTTGTAAATCCAACTACCATACGATCACTACCACAACGGTCCCTATTAAAAGGAAGGATGAATAGAACAACCAGGGAACCCATTATTGACTGTTTCATTTGGAGGGATCTAACCTCCAGCGGAGAATCTATGTCATATTTTTATACCCTGTTAGTTTTCTGGAGGGCTTCACAATATCTTATCTAAATTTCTACATTTTTTGTTTTTCCTTTTAGAGTATTCGGAGGAAATGTTATCATGGACACCCAGTCATGCTGCACTAGAAGAATTGTGCCATAGGATTGGTAATGCTACATTTCAACTCGGTATTGAGTTAGAACTCGATATTGTAACATTACAATCCATTGAAAAAAACCACAATGAGCTACCCGATCAAACAAGAGCAGTGTTGAAAAAATGGAAATCAGAAAAATGTTCAAACGAACAAATAAATTATCCATTACAAACATTAGCAAAATCACTGATGCGAGTCGGGAAATTAAAGAGTATTGAGATTCTTGAATACCATTTTGGGTTGCGTTCACAACAACAATAAAATTTATGTCGAAATCGTAATTACCAACATTCAAAATGACGAAAAACTACGTCGAAATCCTAATTACCAATGTTCAAAACGATGAAAATTTATGTCGATATCGTAATTACCAACGTTTAAAACGATGAAAAACTACGTCCATATCGTAATTACCAATGTTCAAAGCAACAAAAATTTAAGTCGATAT